>VYZV01006801.1:0-18670 GCA_013401275.1 Pandion haliaetus | reverse complement strand
GCGGCTGCCCCTCAAACCCCCCGCGCTCCAGGCGCGGCCAACCGAGTCCCGAATCCACCCGCGCCGCCAACCCCGCGTCTTTCCATCCGCCCATTCGCCGGCCGCCCTGCGAGGGGGCGGGGCCGCAGAGCCGCCTATCGGTGGTGTAGGTGCTCGACTCCCTCTTAAAGGCGTAGAGCCGCAGCGGCCCTCGCGCCGCCTGGCTACCGCGCGGGCTGGCGGCCTCTCCTCAGCGGTGGCCGGGTGTTCCCCGGCCGGGCCCGGCAAGTTAAAGGCTCTTTTCTCGGTCGGGACACCGCGGCTTGTGGTTGGGAGAGGCTGAGCTGCCGCGGAGGGAGTGCGGTTCGGTGGGTGCCAGAGGCCTGAGGGTTATTATTTAAAACAAAGAAAGAGAAAAAAAAAAAACCCAAACCCTTTCCAGATTTCCAAGTCAGCGCTTGTGTTTGTGCCGTACAGGGTGGTCTTTAAACAGACCCCGAATGCTCCAAAAAAGTCCTAAACAGACCTTGAATGCTCTAAAAAAGGCCAAGCACCTTTTTAAAAATAAAATAGAATAAAAAACCCCAAACCAACACCACAGAAAGGTTGGTGTTCGTAGCGCAGTGAACGCTGACCCGGCGTTGCGGTAAGGGAACCGACCTCACTGGAAAAACGCTGCTCCCATTGCTGCGCTGGTAGAAGGAGAGTCAGGCCCAGTTAGCGAAAGGGAGGGACGTGGTAGCAAAATTGTCATTCGATATGCAAGTGGTCGTGAAGAAGGAACTTACGCCGCAATTACCACCTTTTTTTTTCTTTTTTTTTAAATCCGGCCTGCATCTGACAGAGTTCCATCTGACATTAAACTCTTACATCTACAGAATCAGGTCAGTAATTAGGCCAACACGTAAGATTCGTCAGTTGTAGGACAGTTCGGAACCAATTGTGTTTAACCATGAAATGCACATTTGAAATAATAATTTTAGAAGTGCTGAAAAAAGCAGGATTATCACAAGTACGTAGGAAGGTTTCTGTGAACATCTGCTAGACGCTCCTTACACCGGTGTTACGCAGGCTGATAATTTGCCTTTACAGCTTCAGAACATAAAAAAATCCCCTCGGCTTCTGTGAAAATACTCACGTAGAATGCTTCAGCATCTTTTTCAATGGGCAAAGGATTGAGTCTCAAGGAGCAGAGAGTATCAGCCCGAGTCTTGTCGGCTGTCGGCAACAGACCTCCGACCTTCACAAACAGAAAAGTTTGTGAGCTCTGAGAGGCATCCCGCTCAAAGGGGGAGATGCTGATCACAGCTCGCTGCGGTCCGGGAGAGCTCAAAGGGTCTCACTCAGTACCATTGCTTATAGGTTTGGGAGATGATTGGCTTTAGTCATCAGCAAATTCCCAGGATTCCAGCTGCACTGGTACCGTTTCACATGAGTTACGATTCAGATAAGGAAGGCTCCAAGGCTGTCAGGGAGTGACTTAAGATTCAGATACGAGATGCTCCAGGGTTGTCAGGGGAGGACTGGGATATGTCTGAAGGTTGTTATGAGAGAATTAGCTATCTCTACTTTCATTTTTTGTTTTCACCGGGCAACAGGAGTCCTTGAGAGGGTCCGCATGACTCCCTGTCTTAGCCGTGTGGGAGTTCCTGGTACGGTCAAGGGACACTTAACCGCGTGACTCGTTACACTTATGCCAAGGCCTCATGAGACTTACCGAGTTCGTAGACCAGCCCAGAGAGGAGGAAGAAATGCAGCACCACACCCAGTCATACTAAATCTTTTTCCTTTTGCCTTCTTCACAGCTGCTACACTTCCAGCAGCTCAGTATCCTTTACTCACATTTTGAGGTGCTAGCAATAAACTGGAATCTCTACCTGCCCACAAAATTCCTGAATTATGAAGTGCCAGGTGATAGGCATAAAGCAAAGGAAGGACTGTGATTACTGAGAGAAAGAGGGCAGCATCCCTCTTTCTACAGATTGCTGGAAGAGTGTTTCTCACATTGTAGGGCTTACAAAGTTAGCCTGTTCCTTGCTGCTTCTCCTCACCTGGGAGTGTTCTGAAGACTCCCAAATGCTTGTAGGAAGCAAAGTATTCCCTTGCCACAGACATATAATTATCTATAATGACTGTAGTTATAAAGCTGGCAGGTAATAGTTTTTATGCTGATTATTTTTTCTCATTAGCATGCATAGATTTTATTTTTAGAATGATTTGAAGATTATTGTAATTCCTAATAATTTAATACAATTATGAGTTGGCATTGTCTTTTTAAGGTTGAGAAAAACTGTTCAGTGATACACAAGTGCAATGTACTGTATTAAGTTGTTGTGCACTGTGATGACAATGATAAATGGTGCATCAGAAAATATCTTCCCAAGCGTAGGCTGTTGTTTCGGCAGCTGTGAAGTTTTTTTTCTCAGGCGCTGAGTTAAGGGAGTATATGTCCAAACAGAAATCGTGTATATGGAGGAACACTTTAAGATTGTAACTCAAGGTTCGTGCAGGCTGCATGGTCACTGTAGGAAAGGACCTAGTAAAAGTATGTGTAGAATTCAAGGACTCATAGACAAATGTGGTACCCTTTGTGCATGTATGTTGCAATGACCACATGTATTATACTTATTACCTCTGATTTCATAATAGAGGTAATAAAATGAATGTGCACAAGGGGCAAATGTAATATACTAGCCCACCTAAAATTCTGACATATCTAAAATGAGGACTTTTAACTTAATTTTAATCCTACTTTAAAATAAAACTGAGAACCTCAACTTGCGTGGGATCATATTGGGAGCAACTGTGTTAGCAGCAGAGCTGTCCAGACCCCCAGAGAGGCCTTTGGCCCTCAGGCTTTTTGCAGACGGGGAACACAAGCAGGCGGTGGTGCACCGTGGGTGCTAGAGGGGAGTGTGAGATATGCTTTGCCAGTGTGGTGTCGGTTATTCATCCACCTACGTGTCGGAGAAGAATGTAGTCTCAGGGCACAAAGATTTAATTATAGGCTGTCTTGCAGTTGTAGAACCGTCATACCTTATGCCCCCGGCATCTTTGCAACCTCTCATCCTACCTTTTTTTTCTCCTACATCAAAATGGTTGTGAAAATAAATATTGACACTGTAAACTAGCTTGTGGAGTACTGTTGGTTTTTTTGGTTTTGTTGAAATTTTCTTATCAAAAGCCCATTAAAGTCTGTTTGCCAACAGCAGCAAGAAAATGGAAAACAAAAGGATATCAAGTAGGTACATATAGATTAGAAATGAAAGGATTATTTGGAATATATATAATGTTACTTTTAGTCTAAGAAACATATAGTTTAAGAAACATCCTGGGGTCCTGAGGGAATTGGCAGGTGTGGTTGCTAAGCCATTCTCCAACATATTTGAAAAGTCATGGCAGTCAGGCGAAGTCCCCAGTGACCGGAGAAAGGGGAATATCACACCCAGACCCTGGGAACTACTGACCAGTCAGCCTCACCTCTGTGCCTGGTAAGATCATGGAGCAGATCCTCCTGGAAGTTACGTCAAAGCATATGGAAGATGAGGAGGTGATTAGAGACAGCCAACATGGCTTCACCAAGGGCAAATCATACCTGATTAATCTAAGGGCCTTCTACGATGGACTGACTGCATCAGTGGACAAGGGAAGAGTAACTGTTGCCATCTACCTGAACTTCTGTAAAGCCTTTAATACGGTGCCCCACAACATTCTTGCCTCTAAATGGGAGTGATACGGATTTGATGTATGGACTATTAGATGGATAAGGAATTGGCTGGATGGCTGCATCCAAAGACTTACAGTCAATGGATCAGTGTCCAAATGGAAATGAGTAACAAGTGGTGTCCCTCAAGGGTCTGTTTTGGGACCAACACTCTTTGATATCTTCATTAATGACATAGAGGAGGACTTGGGCGTACTGGTGGATGAAAAGCTGGGCATGAGCAGGCAATGTGCGCTCGCAGCCCAGAAAGCCAACCGTATCCTGGGCTGCATCAAAATTTGCGTGGCCGGCAGGTTGAGGGAGGGGATCCTGCCCCTCTGCTCCGCTCTGGTGAGACCCCACCTGTAGTGCTGCATCCAGCTCTGGGGTCCTCAGCACGGGAAAGACATGGACCTGTTGGAGCGGGTCCAGGGGAGGGCCATGAAAATGAACAAAGGGATGTTGTAGCTGATAGATATTTGAGATTTTTTTTCCTTGTTCAGTGTATAGATTATGTTTGTACTGAAGAATAAATAAGAGAACTTAAAGTGCCTGAAGGGAAACATGTAAAGGAAAACTGCATAGTTTAAAACCAGCACTCTAAACCAAATAACCATCTGGATTAGAAGCCAAGAGTGACAATTACTCTGCCAGAGGACTTGTCTCAATGTCATTAGAATTTGTATAAAAGTGGGTGTGTTATCCAAAGGGTTTTTTCCATTTGTTCCTTTTAATTAGATGTTTTTGTATAAAAGATACATATCTTTCTAATGACTACAGTGATTAAATTCCTTAATGTTTCTCCCTAAGTACCCAAACAGCAGACTAAAAATACTGACATAGTAACATGCAGCTGAAGCATGCACTGAGCTGCATGTAAACCTCTCTTAGTGTTACCTTTAATGTCAGATTATAACTCATACTCTCTATAATGTATGTGCATTATTTGAATCTGAGAATGTTTGTAGCCACTGACTGTGTTCTGATAACGGGACTGGTTTGACTGTGGAATTTTCTGGGATAATGCTATTATGCTGTTTTATAGCAGTGGCATCACTACCTGGCTGGATACCCACATGCAATTGCACATTTAAAGAACATCTTTCTCTTTCTTCTTCTTTTGGGGGGAATGTTATAATGGATGATCAATACCAGTAATGTTTGCTGTGTTGCCAGGAACATGGGTATGTTGGTAACTGTATTTTTATTTCAACGTGCTTGCATCTAGCGTTTCTGAAAGTAAGTGAAGGAGTTGTTTTCTAAATAGATCTGTGGTATGATGGCTCCTTGCCATTGTATACAATACCTGAGAAACCATCATGTTGCAAAATTCAAGGTGTTGGAATCAAGTTACTTTAGCAAATAGTTTGGTAATGTGTGTTTAATATCAAGAACTATTCATGTGTCTTACCAAGTTCATGAGCGTTAGAACAAGCTTGGAAGAATTTAGTACAATGTAGCAAAAGTTAGAACAAGTTTATTAATGCTTCAGCAGATGCCATATAGAATGGCATTTATAGAATATCTTCCATTTAGTACTGCTTAACAACAGCATCCTCTAGCATAATGTGGATATTAATTGCAAGAGTGAGTTGATGAAAATTGGGGAACAGTGAACTGTTGTATGGAGATACCAAGCTTGGCGAAGTATCTGTTTAGGTATGTATCACAAGGCAACACCTCACCTAAAGAATGACCTAAAGGAGAATGATCTAGGGAATGGAATAAACAAGACCAAGAGAAACTAAAATAAGAAAATTATGCAGACCTCACTAAATTCTAGGAAAAAAAGTAGCTTTTACTGAAGTCCAAAGTCTGTGAAACCAATTTCTGGCTTAGGCGGCAAATTTATGAGTAAAAGGTAGCAGTAAATCTATTTGCTGGGTGTTAATGAGGAACTTGGTATTTACACAGAACGGAATTCATATTAGTAGGTATTTTATAAGCTCGCATAGTTTTTTTTTAAACCAGACTACATTAAAACTGTATGGGTGAGGTTTTCAACCATTAAACTGAAGATCTAGAGAATATAAGGCATGATAAAACCTTAATAACTAATGCTTGACTCAACTTTTCAAAAGGAAAAGTGCTATATGCATTAGCTTTGAACAGAAAATGTAGAGAAGGACTTGGTTTTACCACTTCCAATTATAATTGATCAGGCTATTTCAGGAACCCAAAAAGCTGTTAGAAACACTCAGAAAAATAAACAGATTCTCCTTTGTACATAGATAGACAAACAGGGTATGAGACAGAAACATGAACTGAAGTCTGTGTAATAATCAAGAGTGTATCAGTGAGGTTGGGTAGTTGGTGAAACACCGGTGAAGACGAAAGATAAGGAAGTATTTTCTCCTGTACTTGAAGGAACAAAGCAGAAAGGGATGCATAGGTGTTACTATGAGGCTTTGGGGAACTAGTGGGATTGAATGAAAAATTACATGTGCATATTATAGCAAAAATAATCAGATACATTAATATGGTGCTTTTTATTCAGAGATTGTGAAGTATTTTTCTAGTTCTATTAGTTGTTCTACAGGTAGGAAGTTGCTTGCTTTCACATTTCTGTAGAAGCATACATGGTGGTAAAGGCTATTGGAAGACTGCTGTCAAAAATGTGCGCTCCGAGGAGACTGATTTTATCGGGGATTATAGCAAAATCAGAAACAGAATTAATGTCTTGGCTCCCAATTCAGATTTCAGGGCTCCAGGAAATCACTAGTGTGCCTCCAGGGGATACTTACCCCCCAAAATTATGTAGAAATAAAATTCAGAGTTGTAAGAGTTGTTTTTTAAGTAAGACCACTTGCTAAAATTACCTCTAAATGAGTATAACACAGTCCCACTTGGCTAATGACATTTTTTGTTCCATAATCCTGATACTATTTCAAATTCAACCAATGTTTGTGTGATGCCCTGTTCAGATCCCATTTCTTATTGTACTTTATGTTAAGTTTAAGACAGAAGTAGTCACTTCTGTCATCTTGGCTGGTTAAATTCATACCAGTAGTATTATATTTGAGTATGTCTGTAGCTTTTGTTTTCCACTAGCTATTTATTGGGGATTTTTTGGGTGATATCAGAGTCATATGGAAGAACAAGGGAATGGCTGTTTCTGTGCTTCTTGCATTGGCTTGGATATGGCGGTTTATAGCAAGAGGTTTGTAGGCAGTACCTGGATTCACAGTGTGGTTTAGGCCCGAGTCAGAACTCAAGGGGCTTTTTAAATATGTCTTGCTTACATTGACAAATTCTGAATTTGGTTTAAATGTCTCCCAGCTCAGGCTGAAGTTTAATGGGCAGTCCAGTATCAGCAAGGTGTCTCAAGGTTTGTGCATCAACAGTGTGTCTGAATATGCTAGTTTAAGACTAGGTCATTTCAAGTGCTTTTAAAACCAAGGTACTGTGTTAATTTTGAATT
Source organism: Pandion haliaetus (assembly GCA_013401275.1). Taxonomy (NCBI): domain Eukaryota; kingdom Metazoa; phylum Chordata; class Aves; order Accipitriformes; family Pandionidae; genus Pandion; species Pandion haliaetus. The sequence continues at coordinate 11,567 of VYZV01006801.1, read as the reverse complement.
TTCTTGCATTCCTGTACCATATTTATACTTAGTTGTAGTACCAAAACAGACATAAATAAATCTAGTGGCTAGCAGCTGCCAAAAGGGGCATCATCGCTCCTTCTTTTCATGTTGGCATTAGTGAGCATCTGACCTGAGAGCGAAGTGGTTTAGAAAGCTAAGCCAACAAGAATAGTACTGTGGTGGTTGCTTGCTTATTGTTGGTTTAGTGTTCAGCCAGTTTAGTGCATTGAATTGGTTCTTCTCAGGATCAGATCAATGGTAACTGGCACACAGTAAGTGGCTGGAGCTCGCTGCTGAGTGCGGGACTGCTCCTTTTGGCAATTCTTAGCCAATACATTGTCTTAGAGAAGTTATCACACTACACCCTTAGACAATTAATTGTCCTGGTTTCATCAGCATACAGCTGCTACCTCATGCTCAACCAGTAACAACCACCATCTTGATTCCTATGCTAATTCATTTTTCCTGCTGCTGATGGGAGGGGAAAATGGAAATTACCTTACTTTCTGTCTTTCATAAGCTTGCTGTCTGCACTTAGTCCTCCTTGGCTAGGGGAAAACACACATAGACGTATTAAATATGAGTGAACAATGAAGGTACAACAGAAAAACTAAAGCAAGTGCTTGAAACCAATGACCAGAACTGCCAGGTAAAAAGTATGAGAAATGATAACAAATGTTATTACAGAAACAAGTCAGGAAAAAAAATATGCGGCTATTATTGGAAAACAAGGAACCTAATGGTGCCCGAACACCTGCAGCTACAAGCAGAGGAAGGGAGTATGAAGCTGTAAAAAAAAAACCAAACAAACCACAAGGGGAGGTCAGTGGGCCCATTGATCTTCTGGGTCCTCCACTATGACTTCCAGTTCAACAAGTCCATTTGTAGTGGCAAAGGAGGGGGAACATGGTATCCAGAGAGACAGAGAAGGAAGCACAAGAGTGCACTCAGTGGAACAGGGATGGTCTTCAACGGCACAGCTTGGTGCACATACAGTGTGGTACCTATCTGTGGCATTAGCTTCTGCTAAATGCTTGCTGAAGGCCAGGGTCTGACCCACCACAGGCTTCAGGTACTTCGCACACAGCTGTGCTGGGTGCATTTGTTTAGCAATGTCATGATGCTAGTCTCCCAGCTCCACGCCAGCCATGCCATCCACTATGCCTCCTCTAAGAAGGATCCTTGACTCCGTACCTCATGACCAGAGATGGCACTGAATTAGAAATGTCATTGTTCTCTCCTCTGCTGCCCCTTTGTGGAACATATCTAAAGACCGAACCACCAGTTTATTTTACCAGAGCTGAACTGTATTTTGTTGGTGCACTTAAAAGAACAAGGAGAACTTAATTCCACTCTTCCCTTAGGTTAGTTTCCAGAGGGACAGGAGTAAGGCAAGGCATTTCTGACCAGCAGAGGCACCTCTTTGAGGTTCAGGATTGTTACAGGAAAGGCTGGGTCACACAAGAGAGAGAAAACCTTACAGATTACATTTTTGCCACTTCATAGGCAACCCTAAATGCTGATTGACCTGCATTCATTATTGGCATACCACAGCAGGGTAGGGCCTTCTTCGTCTGGCAAAGGAAAGCCTGCATCTGTACATTATTTTTTATTTTTGCTGTTGCAGCACTGGCTGCTTGGGCAGGAAGAGCTTTCCAGCACGACAGTTGGCAAACCCACACCATGACGGAGTACCACAGATGCTTCCTGCTGCTACCATTTAGATTTTCTTTTGAATATTACTTGTGTGGCTAGTGCACACAGAAAGATGAAGGGGGTACCAGTAGTTTCAGACTCTCAGAAGTTTCGTTATTAAATACACTGCTCCGTTTGCGTGCCTGCATTGAGTATGAAAGCTGCCAAAACAAGTTTGCGAGAACACTGCTCAGGCTCGCAGTAGCATACTGTTGTATCACAAAACATGACTTGTTGTTATCATTTTGCACACTTCTAATCACAAGGCTGCTGCATATAGACACACTATACCCAGAATCTCCATCACAATCCAACTGGGATTGTGCAGGGTGTTTCACAGTGGCAGTTAGCATACAGGTACTATGGAGCCTGGTCCCAGCTGCGGGGAGGGTAAGTCGGGCCTCATAGCAGACAAAATATGCAGCACAGCAGTGTCACTGCAATCCACGAGCACTGCAGAAAAGAAAACAGAAGCCAAAGCGCCTTCTCTTTCAAAGTCAGACGGGATATCTGGGTGCCGCAACTTTTGCAGATGCAGCAGCAGCAATCGTGCAGGAAGCGTGCTCCGATGGTTTCTGCCCGTTCAGAACTAACCCAGGCAGTTTTCCTTCAGTATGCCATGAGGCTGCAACCTAACAAGTATTTTCACACCACACAATCTCTCTGATGGAGAAAAAATATTAAATTCATGCTAAAATGATCACAAGGCAACCTGTTAAGAGATGATAGCACCTAACTTTGTGCACTGCTTGCATTTTCTTGCACTAATCCTTACTTAGAAATTGTTTGCTGGCTGCTTTCACTCTAGTTTAAGAGAATTCAGCCTTAACCAGACTTGTTTTAAAGAACACAGCCTGCTCTTAGTATAAACTGCTTGTTCTTGCACCCACAGAACAGACAGGGTGTGCTTTGAATTTCCCATTTGTTGTCAGAAAAGGGTCCTACGTGCTTGCTACAAGAGCTGCCTTCAAGATTACTCCTGCTGCAAGGAAGTTTTCCTGCCATAGTATTGAATACGATCGTGAAACTTATGGCTTCACCAAAAGCATATGAACACTTGCAGATACGCGCATTTTACTGTGACACCCCACTTAATTATGTTAGCAATATTTAATTTTGGTATTTTAAACAAAAAGCGCTAGATGAAGTTTCTTACATCAGTTTACTTAGAACATTTGATATTCTAGTCCTGTTACGTGCCCTCCAACCTATCGTGATTTTCACATGTGATATTATGCGAAATCATACAATGATCCATAGTGGTTGTCAAATTTCGGTATTCAGATTCACAGCACAAATCATAGTAGGTTCTCCTCCAAACCAAAACAAGAAGTAAAGATGAATGAAATGCTCAAGCAAAAGTATGAACGGAGAGAGGGCATAGTTTGTAGCTCTCTGACATTAGTGCCTTGAGCTAGAGGAGCCTGCTTGAAGATACACACTTTTCAACTTGTATACTCATTCTTTTTGCTCCTCTCACTCCTATCCTGTTATCCTGCTTTGCCTCCCTTGCAGCTTTCAGCAACCTCCTCGCTGCGCAATGCTTTTTCTTTCCACTCCCACTTAACTTCCTTCATCCACAGTATTTTAGCTGTTGCTTCCTCCACCTCTAGTTACGGGGGCATGAGGAGCCACAGAGGGGAGCACCTTTCTACTCCAGTTTTGCTGTCCAGAGAACAGCCCGTGCAGCCAATAGCACCCAACAAGCAGCAGCTTGCAGCAGCAGCTTACCCAGAAGTGGTTCCGGTGTGGTTCACCACGCTGTCACAGAAGCTGTTGAAATGGCACAAGAGAGGGGACGCTGCAGGAAGAGAGGAGCGGAGCAGAGGCGGCAGCCTGGGCCAGCACCATGGACTACAATCCTGCTGTGCGACAGGCTCACTTGCAACCCAGTCGCATTCCCCTGCAACCAGGCAGTTTGCTCACAACAGGTACAATTTTCAGATAATTTTGCAGAACAACAGATAACTGCAGAACAATATAGGTATTTAACAGGTTGCAACTTGTCCATGCTTTCCACTGGGAGAGCAAAAGGGATCCCCAGCACCAGGCGATCCTCCTTGACAAGTGTCAAAGCTTGTTCAAAAGCTGGGAGATGGTAGAGTATCAGCAGCAACAAGCATTAACAGAAAACTGACACTTCCCCCTCAAACTCCATTCTTTGAAATGGCCAAGCCCTTTTATTTCATTACATTACTCTCCCTGCCCCTCCCCCCCCAGCAAACCTCTTGAGCTGTATAATTTTATTAAGTTGGTTAGTGGTTAAATGTATTTCTCCATGAAGCTTCCTCAAAGGTCTGATTTCTAAGTTACAGTACAACCATCAAGCCTCACAAGACTGAAACAAGGCAAGAAACTCACAGGAGCACTTGCTTTGTATTTGGCAATATCTCAAACGTAGGCAGTTTGGAAATAACTATCTATGGCTTAACTGTTGAACTTGGATTGATTCTAAGCGCAACGTTTCAAACTGGGTTTATGACAGCACGCAGGAGTATGTTTCAGCATTTCAGTCTTTTTGACAACGATTGTCAGAGATCAAGCATGACTTCAGAAAACAAACACTGAAGGGTCTATGGGTTGTGCTGATTGCCTTTGGGGACAGTAATGAAGAAAGCTGATGTAAAGTAGTATGCCCAAGTGGTATTTTATCAGCTCACACTCCTCATGCAGTGATCAAAAAGCCTGTAGCACTGCTTCATTCAAAATGCTGATCGGGTTGATTGGTATCAAGCTGACACATGATCATTTAGTTGATATTCAGACTTGGACTGTTTGTGGCCTTTTTAAAAGAGAATGAAGCCGGTGAGCTTTAAAGTTGTAACAATTGTATTCAAGTGTTGACATGCCTACAGAATGGCTGGGGACCCCTGCTATCCCAAGCTCTTTAAAAATGGCAATTCAGAATACTTTTAACCTCCTGCTGTAGAGTTTAGTTCATCTTTTATTGAAAGATTAATACCTTTGAAATGAAACGTGATGCAATATACTGGCCCGACAGAAGAAAATTCAAATGATTTCTGCACTTTTAAGGTAGAGAGCCAGAATGCAGCATATTAAGATTTAGTGGTGTAGGCACTCCCCCACATCTTCTAAACATACGTATTTTAAATCTGCTTTAGTTTCAAAAGAAATGTGTTATTTATAACAAAAAAAGGCTATGACAACTGTTTTGCAGAAACCCAGCTATTTCTTCAATAGTTAGAATGTCAGATTTCTATGTGAATCATTGCACATTACTTTAAGGTTTGGTCAGCCAGCCAGCTAGTTTTACTATGCAGCTTATGCGCGGAATATTTGACAGAAGCTTTTTCCTATTACGTTCTTTTTCAGACCAGAATGGCAGTTTTGTAATGTCAGGCTTCCTATATTAGCATTTAAAGTTTTATATGCAATTATCTGAGAACCAGTAAAAACAGACTCCAAGTCTGACACAACACTAAGCTCTCCAAGTGTAACAAAGTATTTCTGTAACTCAAGGCAAAAGAGGGAGCATTTGTATGTAACAGCAGAACCGATATTGCATTTAATTTAATTTCACTGACACTTTGCTCAATTAAATAAAAGCCTGTAACACCACCACTCTATGACTAAGGTAAGGAGAAAAGTCTGCTTCTCAATTCCATTTAAATTATAGGCTTCTATGATTGAAAACATATTTTTTCAGTGCTCTTTATTCTTGATCAGTTAGAACAGTAATATAGATTTTATTAACTTCATATGCCTGCAAGAGAATGTTCTTTTTCAGAAACTGCTCTTAAACACATAAAACCAGAAAAACCCCACGGTAGCCTTGAGAAAAAGGAGCAGGTTCTTGCAAGAGAGTCCTAAGTAGAGAGCAGGGCCATGAAACCACACACATCTGCAAGTAAGTCAGCTTTTCATTTTCCTTAGAAATAGCTACCATTTTTATTTATACACCTGAAAGATTTGAAAGAGACAAATAGTAGAGTGAGAAAACCTCTTCTTCCTTGAGGAGCAGCTGCTTTTCACAGGTCTGCAGCATAGCTTTCTGGAGATCACGTTAGAATCCGTGAGCTTTCCTACGAATTACAGACTGTTACTGTGAAGTGCCTAAGCATGTCTGGCTTATAGTATAAAATACAAATATTAGGAGGCATAAACACAGTTTAAAAGATACCTGTTGAAGACAGTTTAAAAATGGGATTACAGGATAGGGGCCTTGACAAGTCATCTAATGCAAACTCCTGCTCAAAGCAGTAGAACTTCATGAAGTTTAATTCAGATTATTTCATGGAGCATCACTCCTTTAATGCCTGCAAAGACAAAAAGACTGTGAATTTTCCTCAGTGAACAGTTATTTTCTGCTGAATAGTCTCCCATCTCTACAAAAGAATAACTGAATAAGCTGTTATTTTGAACATTTGAATACCGATTTAAACCAGTATCTCTCTTCCTAGCTCAGAGTATCTTCCCAGACAGCTGTCTGCAGGACTGCATTGCACTGTGATGGGAAATGCTCAGGAAGAGGGGGAAGGGGCAGGGATTAGAAGCCACACAAATTCTATGCAATTCAGCACTGAACAGTAGCAGCTAAACTCTGTGTTATTTCTCCTGCAGGCTTCTCTCCTAACAGGAGATGAGAGAAGCTCAAGCCCAGTTTAAGCTTCACCGACCTTTACTAATATTCCTTGGGAGTTAAAAAAAACAAAAAACAAAACAAAACAAAACAAAACAAAAAAACAAAAAACCCCACCCCACCAAACAAAAAAACCCCACCAAGGTATCTGAAGCTTCCTACAAGGAGCTTCTCATTCATGACCAGTAACTTAATTCCTGACCATCTCTGAAATGTAAAAATATCACCACTGAAGACTTCAAGATTAGATGTTAGCTTAAGGTCAGCTCACTAGAGAACAACTCTAAGAACTGTAAAAACACTTAAGTGTAGCATTATTAGCACCAAGCTTCATGTTACTTACATTAGCCATAGGACAAACTTTTAATTCTTTTTATTCCATTTTCAACTGGTAAGAAGTTGCTATGAGAAAGAGCTGCTAGAATAAAGAGAAGAAAAATACATGCTTCTATTTACTAAAAGATGGTTCTGCAGAGGAATGAGAACTGCAAGTTTTCTTCAATGCACATATGCTATCCCCTTTTCTCTGCATCTAATGGCCCCATCCTTCCAAAAAAAGATCAAAGTCACTGGTGACATTTTAGACAATCCAAGTCCTTCTCTTGTAAGAAGTCTGGGATACCTAACAGGCCAGCAGGCATAGGATATCATCTTGCAGGCAGTAACTTAAAGCCTGAAAGTTGTAGCATTTTAGATAAAAAACAAGCAAGGTAGAGTTGCTTAAACTTAATCGTTTTGGGAATACTTTCTAGATGGTAGCATCTTTCAGTGCTGTTGTCTACAGCAACTCATAGGAGAGCTCTTTTGACAAGATGAATGGCAAGAACTAGCTTTGAAAAAATATATCATTTTTAAGATAGAGGGACAGCTTTTTTCCCCATTAGAAAAACAACAGTATGAGTTTCATTTCAAAATTTCGAAGCCCAAAAGAGCTATCACCAGAATTACTTAGCTGGTTACTTAGTGCATCAGGATTCCAGGAGGCCCATCATGTCTTTACAGAACATATCTGAAGTTGATGCCATTTAAGACATTAATTTTCTACTTTCCCAGTCAGTCATCATTGCAAAAGGTTTACTACAGCAGAAGTGATCCAAGCTCTGCCATCACAGTATGCGTTACAGCAGGCAAATATCAGCAAGCCCATTGGTGAGGTCAGCTTAAGGTTTCTTTCTGGCTTTGGCTCTGGTTTGGCCACTCCAGTGAGCGATTTCTTTGTTGAATTCCATCTATGTGTACATAGTACGTAATATCCCTGAGGCTAGTGGGGAGACCCTATAGAATTCCACCTCCTGCTCCAGAATTTCAGGATCACAGAAAGGCCGAGGCTGGCAGGGACCTCTGCAGCTGATCTAGCCCAACGCCCTGCTCGAAGCAGGGTCACCTACAGCAGGCCGCTCAGGGCTGGGTCTAGTTGGGTTTTGTGCGTCTCCAAGGACGGAGACTCCACAACCTCTCTGGGTAACCTGGGCCAGCATTTGACCACCAGCACAGGAAAAAAAAGTGGTTTCTTGTGCTCAGACAGAATTTCCCATGTTGTAACTTGTGCCCATCGCCTCTTCTCACTGGTGCCCACTGACAGGGCAAAAGTCCGGCTGCTTCCTTTGATTCCACCCATCACACATGCACAACTGTGGCAAATAAGACCCCTATACAGCTGAAGAGCTTAATGCTTGGGTTTGGGGAGGAAGAGGGGCTGTTAACCAGGTGTTTGCTACCTGCGGCCAAAGGGTCTGTGCAGCACAGTGCAGCCTGCGCCTGCTCACGTTAATCATGTTGTGGCTCGATCACTCCCCTATGCACAGGGGACTGCAGGTCAGGATCACCATGCTTGTTCAGCTAAGTAGATGCTTTATTATTATCTAGCTACCTTACATTGCCTTTCGCGTATTTTCCCTATTAAATCCTCATAGGCCTTTTATGCATGTTTTCAAAGCCCTGCCCTTAGGGCTTTTTTACTAGAAGCGGGCCTTTAAGATACACCTGACAGAAGCCTACTGTAAGGCATAATGCTTTTGAAGTTTCCTGCCCAAGGCTTAAATTGAAAAGTCTTATCCTAATTCTCAGCACCTGTACATCTGCAAGCACGACCAAAGTCACGCTATGTGTGGAGCTGGAACCTTGCCTATATACCAAGGTGCTTTCGTAGAAGCAGGCACAGAGGTATGAAGGAACATCGAGGGCTCAGCTAGGTAAGGGGTTTTTATGAACTACCTGGGAGAGACATTTGGTCTTGAATGTTCACTCTCTACTGCTCATTCTTACATTCATTCGTAGTCTAAAACCTAATTCTTCAAGCCTGCGCACCAGTTAAAGCGGAAGGAGGACGTTAAGACCCTTCACTGGAAACACCAACAGCCACGTTGCACAGCAATTTTCCAGTGTGTTTACTGATAGCGGGTGAGATCTTGAAGTCAGAAGAGAAGATCATAAGGCAGGGTAGAAGGATGATAAAGGAGACAAATCCACAATTGCACCTCTTACTCCATCTGTCCTTCACTGATTCTCTACAATAGTCCTTGGCAGACTGGAAGGGAAAAGAGGAGAAAGGGAGAAGATACCAACTTTTAGGTCATGTCCATACCACTGCTAGATTTATTAGAACAGAGCCTAGTTGATTTGGTAAAAGGAAAAAAGCTAGGAATGACTCATCTTTTTGGAAATTAAAATATGACAGAAAGTACCTTTTCCAGAGTGGGTTTTTAATTTAAAAACACTAGTTTAAGAGAGTGCTTTTTGGATGATGGCCCTCAATGAAATAGACTGCTACATTGATCAGAGTATTAATAACCAATACATGGCAAGTGAGTAAAGGCATACCTTCCCATCTTTAAGACTACTGTTGTCAGAAAGCAAATCCTATCACTTCCTACCAAAATATCAATTCCAACAGCTCCCTATTTCATGTAATCTACGTCTGACCCATGTATCCTTTGACAGGTCCTGTGACAAGGATCGGAATGTTCTAAATTGATAGTTTTGCTCTGTGTTTCCCCACAAACATGAGCCAAATAGAGGCTTAGGTCATAACTGAAGATGCTTTGTACCTACAACCATCAGAGCAACCAACTTGTGGAAGAGGGAAAATGTCAAGTTAAATCCTGTGTTAGTAAAACTGAAATTGTCATAGATAACAGGATGTTTTATTTATCTTCTAGGGTTTATTTGTGGAGTGGTTTTGGTTTAGTTGTAGTACCTTAAAACAGAAGGTTTGGGAGGCTATTCACACAAAGTTTAGAAGCATTTGAGCTGTACACTCTGATTCTCTACAGGAGACTCAGAAAGCTTTTAAACAGGAAAAGCTAGTGTTCACTTTGTGCCTTAGCAATTGTCATAGACCAATACCAAGACTGTGCCTTTGCTAAGGAGGAAGTCATAGCAAGTTTTTGGTATGGTCGTACTTACGGTCTTGCAGCATACTTCAGCTTCATGCCCTGCAAGAGAGGCAGCCTAGGAAAGCAGATGAAGAGTCATAATACTGTTAGAAACTGCTAGCTTTGCAGTGAATCAAAGGGATACAGAATGCATACTTGCATTTCAGCGAGCAACTGCTGCTTCATAGTTGGATTGACACTTTGTCACTACACCAGAATCTGAGATGCCAAGTGATGTTCCAGTACTCCAGAATGTACACTTCCAACAACAAAAAGCTGTTAATTCCCAGAAATCCCCTTGCTAGTCATTTTTCCAAATTTGAATTCCCACTGTCTTCCAGTAGGGGCAAGCCAAGGAACCCTTTTCAGCCTAGCAATTTTATAGATTTTGAGAAAACTAGATGTCAGGTACACATAACAGCAGTAAAGAGTTACAGGAATTCACTAAACCTTGAAGATCAGATATGGCTGAAGCAAACAAGCTACTGCCTATCTTCTGCAATGCTAGGCATTCTTATCTATCTTTTAAAGGAATACACCCAGAACACTAACAAGACCTGAAGTGGTCATAAAGTTGCATGTGGACACAGAGCAAAGTCCTCTGCCCACTCCATGCAGGGCAGGAGAAACCTGCTTGCTTCCTTGCAGCTGTTCATGTTTTGGACATAAATTATGTCAATCTCTTCTCCTTTTATATATAATCTCCTACTAATGCTCCAGAGTTACTATGAAAGCGTAAGAGCCATGTCCAATTTGTTTCCCCTACTGAGGAATACTCCCTACTTTGTCAGATTTGCAGTGTAAGCACCAACTCTAGCTTTGTGCTTTGTAACTAGAATGGTGCTGCCGCTCTCTAGTGAGCTACCTTTTTCACGCTGTCTTCGTTCAGGTGTTTAAGCCCATCCCATAGTTTTCTAAGCAAATCCTCATCCTAGACCTCACTTTGAACAAAAAGAACAAGTAGTACCTGTAAGACGCTTTTGGTTTAGACACCATGTAAGCCATATCTCCTTGATGGATGCTGCAGTCTCTTGAAGAAGATGGTTAGGTAGTTCTGTGTACAGTCCAGGTGAGAAGATAAGCAGGAACAGCTCTAAGGCTCTTGATTCTGGCCCAGAATTTCTCATGACATGGCCCTGAATAAGCAGGCCAGTTCAGTCTGGAGATAAGTTGGAGCTGGACCCTCCATGCTGGCTAGGCTCATCCAATAAAGTTAAGGTATTTCAGTGAGGGCTTGACATCTGTAAGATCAGAAGATATGCACTGCTTGGGGAAAGGGTGGAGGTGGAAAAAAGCAGGAGCTCTTTAGAACCAAGTCTTTGCATCAGAAAAGTAGCAAGGACATGTTAGACATTCTATTTTAACTTATGCAAGGCTTAATATGATCTGGATTCTTCTAGGGCTCTGCAGAGGCTGGCACTACTGGCAGTAGAAACTGAACTTATCAGGCCTTTGGAATAACTTCCCAATACAGTCAGCCGTACACGAGTTATCCTTCCATGAATATTGGATTTGCTTGCTTACTTCAAAATACATTGGAAAAGTTCCTGTTATTCTAAGAAAGTCTCCAAGAGTGTTAGTTCATATTTTTTGGCTGCTTGCACTTGCTACAGACCCCTGCATTTACCCATTGGTTTGGCATTAAGGCATTTGTTTTCATTACTCTCTCCAGACCACTCCGTGATGCAGCATTTTCCTCTTCCTGTTAAGACCAATACAGAAAAAAATGAGTCCTCTTATATAATGATTTGCACCCTTCCCTCAAAGCCAAGGTCAGGTGTCCTAGCATTTGTCTTACACACAAGTATAGTAGACATCCTACCCAGGATAGTGAATTTTAAGCCACTTCAAACAGGAGACAGTCTAGAACTGCTTTATGTTAAAAGTTACTACTG
>VYZV01006796.1:52691-64246 GCA_013401275.1 Pandion haliaetus | reverse complement strand
TGCAGAGGCGGGTCCGACTCTTTGGCGCCAGGGGAGCTTCTAGCAGCTTCTCACAGGAGCCACCTCTGCAGCCCCCTCCCCCGCTACCAAAGAAAACCGCGCCACACAAACCCATTACACCCTCTATTTCAATAAAAGAAAAACTTTGTTATGAGTATTTCAAGCAAAAATACGCAATTATTCTTGGAGAAGTTTTTGCATGAGTTTTACATTTAAGAAAAAATAACTCAAAGGATTATAAGCATTAGAAAATCAAAACTGTTTCACATGTACAGTTTATATAGGATAATATATTTCTACTATGCTTCACACTATATCCTACTTTCGGTATGTTTAGAAAAGTTTATACTTTTTTCTTTAAATACATTCTCTGTCAATGAAAAAGTGCTAGGGATGGAGAATGAATTTTTCACCAGAAAACACGGCTCAGGCCATGACAGGGTCAGACTCTTCCCCTCAAGTTCTGCCAGTGTTTCTTAATGTTTTCCTTGAAGCTCTACGCTTTGGACTCAAACTGGGGAGAAATATTCAAACTCTCTTCCTCAGATGTTCTTCCCTGATAAATATTGAGAAAGTTCTAGTTATCTGTGCAGGAACAGAACCAAACATCTTTAAACGCTCTACAAAAGCTATCACACAATCATTTTTGTTGTTATTTTTTCAGTGGTAGATCTGTTCTGAAAGCCTCAGTTAGTTCTGAAAGCCCCTACCCCAACAAGTACTTAATTTTCTTAAAAGCATATGAAGGAAAAAAAATCATAAACCTTTTATTTAGATTGGCAGGGTTTTTTTCAGTGCTGAAGATGCACAGCAGATATTTAGATATGTCAGAAGAAAAGAGACAAAGGCATCTTGCTTCAGACTGTAGGATAGCTCATATATGTTTGAAATACGTTTAAAGTCAAGCCTGCCTTCTAGCAGGATCTATTCACGATTTATCTTAGTTACTAAAGACTCTGCAATTACTAAAGACTATCTGATGATTTCTAAGAGATGACTGAGGGGCTTTAGACCAGTTCATAACATGCAAATACATTCCCCAGTGGTGATTTCAGCAGTGAGCCCAAGGACTCCATTTACCACTGACTGGGGGCACCAGTTCCTTCCCAGATCAGCATGAAACACCTCAGTGTGGCAAAGATAAAGGGCATTTCCCAGCTATGCTTCTGAATAATCTTTTCCTGCTCAAACTTAGAAGTTTCCACCTTCATCCTGCTTAGTTTGCCAGCCACTTAAAACTCTTTTGTCCAAAATTTTGCATCCTTCTATTCTTTTAGCTCTTTTGATTCTGAATTCCTGTTCTCCTTTTATATTCTTCTATTCATTCCTTCAGCAAGCTGTCACTCACCTCTCCAGCGTTCACTGGGATTTTTGTAGTCGCTTTATCCATAAGAAACAATAACCATTGTCTACCTCTCTATTTCAAATTTGACTTCTCTCCAAAGTGAAGTCTTAGCCTGTCTGTTCAATGCGTGGGAGTATGACCCACATGTGAAGCTCAATACAAGTAAAGCAGCGTTCCTAATTAATTTTATTTCCCGACCATTATCTTAAGTTTCTATTCTCAGTCCTTCATATTACCAGACCTAGCTCCAAAGCTAGAAGCAGACACTATGAATACACGACTGCTACACAGATACAAGGTCAACTCTCTGTCACATAACCAGTAGCACATCCTACTACATGCTTAATATCCTTTGTCATCTCTCCTCTTACTGCCTCACGTTTCACGTGCTATGAAGAGGCTGTCTCCCTATTATGGTTGACCAGTTTGATCAAATTTCCAGCTGTGCCTATCGATCATTTTTCCCATGCTGTCCTTCGCCCCTTTGGACAGTACTCAGAGACACTCCCTACATCACTTCATTAGCAAACTTAACATTCCTCTTTAAAAATCCACTCTGACATCTACCAAGTTGTTTTATGTAAAGAAAAGGCATTGATCACAGGCCGCTGTGTACTTATATCACACCTAACAGACAGACCAACAGCAATCTGTACTTTCTCTGCCCTTCAACACAAGCATATACATTTGTACTATAAACACTTGATACTAAGAACAAACCGAATTTGTCTGTAATTTCACAGAGTCTAGTAGAAAGGTCATGATTCATGACAGGCTCCTGAATTTGTTGGCAAAAATAATTCTAATAAAATCATAGTTCCAGAATGAAGATCTGCCTCTTTTTAGGTGATTGCATTTGATAACTGAGTCTGTGCAAGATAGATATATTCAAAAGAGAAAAATAAATTTAAAGCTATTAATAAAATAATTATATTCTTTCACTAGATTTGAATCAGAGTTTGAGCCTCACTATCCCTGTATTATCAGTTCACTGAATTCTCAAATCCTTAGTTTCTAAAGTTAATTTCCAGCTATATAATTGGCTGCTTTAGACATATAAGGAAGACAGATATAGATATTTCATGGAATAATATATTTGAGTTTAATATTTCAAAGATACCATTGTTATTAAAAAATTTCCTGTACCTGATAAAAATAATTGTATGCCATTATTTGTCTCTAATATAACAAGAGATTGGGCTCTACATAATGAAAATGTTCAGGTTTAATTTATTAATTTTATTTTTTTTAAACCCTTTGCAGGTTGCGTTGCCCCTCACTTCACTCAAGTAAGCACTGAGCTGTAAGAGGTGGCACTGTTAAACTATTTATTTCTGCCTGTGTACCAGCCTTCATAAATACACTAACCTAGCCATGTAAACTCCATATCAAATGTAGCTTCAGCTTTTGACCCTAATGGTCAAGTGCCTGAAACCCTGCTATAGTCTTTTCATTCTGGCATTTCCTTTATTCCTAAGGACAGACACATAAGCTTCATGATGAGTTTAGACATAAAGCTCTGATCCAGATCCAAAGAACTGTTTTGCTAAGCTACCTTTATAGGTAGAAAAAAAATATATACCTCTTAACATAAAGCATAATTTGCAATTCTCCATCTTTTCAATATTCCCGTGCTACACAATCAAGTTGCAAAGCAAATCAGACGGGTAACCCGCCCTTACAGGTGTTCCTGGATCACACTATATAAAAAGGAAGTAGCTAAAAATCCAATTGTAACTGGAGTTTTATCAGTTTATGAAATATCAGTAACATATACCATCATCTGAAATCTGCATTTTCTGTCTCCTTCCCACAGCAGATGTTTTGCTCATCTTCCTCATGATTTACACTCCAGAGAGCCCACACCACATTTAAATGAGTGGTTTAGTGTCCTCCCCATCTCAAAATATTAAACTGTCTTTGCTTTCCTGCTGAAACGAGCAAAATTCGAGGGTCACATCTAGACTGTTACTTGTATGGAGTTGTAGTTTTTTCCTCAAGTAGTTTCATTTATTAATCAAGAACAGCAGTATTATTATCTGTGAGTAATGTTTTCTTATTTGCAATTTATTTGTGAAATTCTTGAAGGGTAAGGCAAGAGCAATGCAAAAATAACAAGACTGTAGGTGAAGGTAAACAGCATGACACAAACAAAGGCTCAGGAAAGACACTTAAATGTGTCACCCTGTTTACAAGGTGGCTTAGAGCCATTATAATCCTGCTCAGGTCTCACAACCCTGAGGGATTGTCCTCACCTTTCCCTGAGTGAAAGCAGCAATTCAATCAGTGAGACCAGTCTGCTTGACTGCAGCCTCCACTACATGTCCCACATCACCTTCCCAGCTCTGATGGAAGGTCCAAAATTGGTCCTCTGAAAGTCCATCCTGTGACTACCACAATCATGAAAGTGTCAAGAACATGATTTTCAAAATCCTGCGTTACTTTATCATTATCAGTGAGTTACAAAGTGCACAGAAATTATTACCTTTTTTCTACTTATCAGTGCTTGTGGAGTTGTTGGGAAGCTGTGAGAGTCTGAATTGGCCTCTGGAGCTATTTGTCTAAGACTGTTAAGCAGGATACTCCTCTGGCCGATAAGGCCACTGAGGCATCCAGGGGAGGAGACCTGAACTGGCATCTGGAGCCATTTGTCTCAAAGCTTGTTTGCTGTAAGAGATTGAGCCGTGAACTGTTTCCATTTGTCTCTGGGATGGCTTGTTTAAGCAGGATACTCCTCTGGCTGATAAGGCCACTGAGGCGTCCACGGGAGGAGACAGGGCTGGACCCAGCGAAGCATGCAAGAATGGGGAGACTACCACTGTCATGGAAACTGAAGTCTTTGAGATAACTACTGGTTTCTGGTGTTGATCATGCGAAGGTCACGCGATAGACAAAACCTGCAGCGCGTGGACAGTGCATGAACGGTATGTATGTATGTGCCTGCTTTGGACTATGCCCTCTAAAAAACCGTGGAGGCAGGCCGCGGGGTGCACCCATCACCAAAGAACTGAAGACTGAGGACCAATGGGATGCCGCTGGATCCATGGTGGTGACTATTGTTGCAACTCAATCCTGACTGCTTGCTTGATTTCTGTCTTTTTCTTCCATTCTATCCTATCGCTACTATTTTCTACTTTTGACACTTTTTATAATAAAAGCTGTTTCGGGTATACAGCATTTGACCTCGTTAGTGTCTTAATCTTGCTCTTGGGACCATATCAAAACCTTCCCCTACACTGGATCAGGACAGAAGCACCAAACCATTCTAGCTCAGCACCATCATTTCAGCATCTATTTTCTCTCACATTCATTTACTATTCGTTTCTAACTTCAGCCCTAGAAAAAGTGAACTCATCCCAGACTCCCCAGAGCCAAGTGAAAGGCTTTCTTAGCTAAATAGCCTTCCACCCAGTAAAGACAACTCCTCTTAAAGAATTAAGAGTCAAGTATCGGCTTAATATATCCATTTACAAAATATCACACCAGAAAACCTCTTCTATCACAAACACACAACTTCATATTCAACGAGTGGCATTGTCTTGTTTGTCACGCATGTATTCAAATTTTGGAGTTATCAAATAATAATCCAAACCACAGAAAACACAGAGGAGGGCAAACAGAGTGAAAAAAAGAAATGGGAAAATTATTAATAGCTCTCTCCCAGGTGCCAGAGTGTTTCACAGTTCCATTAATTTCAGCAGGACTGTTGAAAATTCAGCAGTTTAAAGAGGGCAATAGAATATTTAGTGGTAATTGAAAACCTGTCTACATCTGTACATAGGACAACATGGATGCATTCCTAATCTGTTCCTAAAGTCAATCTTTTTAAAGTAGAACATACACTTCTGGTAAATTTATGCAAGGAAAGGACGCCTTGCAGAAAGAAATGTAAGGACACATCAAATAATTTTGATTTTATTTCCGGCTGTGCTGTGGACTGAGAGCACAACCTTTTGTAAAGTCTATAAACATCAATTTTCAAAGCTTTGCCATGAGGATACACAGCTCCAGTTGCATAGAACAAAAGTTATGATGCTCAAAAATTCTGAATCCTTGACTCTCCTAATAAGATCTGACATAGTCCAGGGATAAATGTCATAGGAAAGCTTTGAAGTACATAAATTGAAAATTGCAAAGAAATATATAAAGCCAGGTGATGTTATATTACTACTAAAATACACAAAGCTAATTACCTCGGCAAGTGAAATAAACATTGTCTCAGAACTACTGCAGCGGGAAGAAAGGAATGGAAGTATTAAAATAATCATTGTGCCTCGGTTCCTGTGCTTATACACTGCTTGGATACTCTAAGAGCATCTTGGAAAAATACTGTTTACCCACTTTCATTCCACTACATTGCTTCCTTCCAAGAATAATAAACATAAATCCGGCTACAGTTAAAATGTATTGCTGGCATAGGGGTAAAGAGGAGCACTGACACTAACTGCATTCAGTGAATTCTGAATTCAGCATCAGAAAAGCAGATGCTGGTTATTTTATGTTGGCAACAGTATCTAGAAGAGGGGAAAAAGGAAGGGCAAAACCACTGGCTTTCTAGGCAACAATTCTCTGACATCAAGGTGTATATCCAGAATCAATGGGAACAAAGTTAGTCTTGAGCAATGGTGAAGCAGAAAAGTGAAACAGTGGAGAGAAAATAAGGAAGAGGACAACTTTTGGAAGTAAGTTAATTGCAGAAGTTGAATAGATTAAAACTTCTGTCATTAATACACAAATGGTGCTGTACAGAAAAGTGAATTCCTTACAACGGGTGCATGTGTGTGTGTAAATGGAATCACTCAGTAAGCCTGTTCAGCACAAGCTGCACCAATTGTAAATACCAACTGTAAATAAATATGCCTCATTTTTATTTTTTGAATAAGAGATTTCCTATCTGTGTCATGATAATTATAGGTACTAGGTTGGCAGCATTAAGAAGTTTGTTAACCCCTGGCAGGCACAGCCTGGATGTTGGCATGAGAATCAGAAATGTCAGAAGCCAGTGTGCTACATACTCCTGCAACTTAAACCACTGTGAGGTATCTCCTGTTCGATGCTGTTACAACTAGTTTGCATAAATAGATGCAATTCCTCTGTCTTCGGTTTGATTTGTAAAGAAATTCTGACCTGAAAATTTGGGATTTTTTTAATCCTCTGCACAGCAGAAACATGTATTTCCTCCCTACCCTCCTTTTTTGGTTCTCATTATCACCCTGTATGCTAGAGATTTGCTGATAAGCAGCACATCTATTAAAAACAAGTCTTGGAGAAAAAAGTTACTCCGAACTCAATTTATAAATATTCTATTCAAAACTCAATTAATATTTTGAGATAAAAAGGGAACATTTCAAATACTGATTATTGTGTTCTTTACAAAAGAGGGTTTGAGACACCATAATATTTTGCATCACGAGAAATTTTTTTTAAATCATGTATTTCATCCATAATATAACTTTTTTGAAAATTACCTAAATTAAAAGGAAAAATAGTTAATTGAATAGTTAAAAATATTTCAAAGAATGAGTTGACACTACATGTCTCAATTCAGGTGTGAGGACAGAACTGTTTTGGCCAATACCAAAACGATCTTTTTCCTTACGCTTTTTTTCAGTTCTGCCATCAATGTGAACATATTACTTTCTTCCTCTTCTACTATACTGTGCTGAACTGCTTTTCCAGAATGCAGCAGGGAGAGCTACCAAGAGTATTTACTTGAGAAAGCTATTAGGCAAAGAGAGGAAAGCAGCAAAAAGCAAATAAGCAACCACTCTCCTGACATCTGTGGTCCCCAAAATGAAATAACGGCACAGACACAACAGAAGTACAGTCTGTTATCCCTGCCCAGGGATTTCTGATACTTAAACTTTCAGATCAGTATTTTTTAAAGGTAGTAATTATCTCTTTCAGAAAACGATGGGAATGCTAGACCTAAAACAAATTTTAAAATCTGCCTCTTGTATCTAAACAGAGGAGCAGATGCCCGTTATTTCAGTCATTGAATTTCCTGGTCAGGAAGCGAGTGGTTCCACCACATTTCTTGTGCAGATCTCCTGTACAGAGTTTTAACAGGCTTGATATATCTTCAATGTACCGAAATCACTGTGCACACATGGTAGAGTTGATTTGCATATGTACACATTCAGAAATGATTTTCAGAAAGACTAGTAGACTATTATAAATGAAACCTGGGCATCTGGTAGCACTGCTTATGAGGAATCACACCTTTAGAAGGATTTGTTAAGAGTCATCTGGAATGATTGTGGTATACATATTCTACACCACCAGTTAATTAGAACCAAAGTCATACTCTTTGGTTGTTCTCATTACTGAGCCACCATACCAAGAGCAAAACAAGTTAAAGGACAGCCTGAAAGAAGGCCTGGAGTGGTTAGTGGTCCTGCCATACAATAGAGCTTCTATATGGTCAGGGCAGCTGAAGAATATTAAACATTACGGCTCACTGTATCTGCAAGCACTGCGTGGCCGCAAGAGACCCACGGCTACTGTTTCACAATAAGCAGCGCTAAAGCCAGGCAAAAGGGACAGTGAAACTAAATTCTGAGGTTTGCACTTAATATAAAACGGAGCAAAGGGAATGCAGGTTTTATATGACAGAACAAAAAAGATTAAAAGTCTGTGAATGGTCTAAGGCTGAGGACCAATCTTGCTATTTTCAAAGGCTGAGATGAGCATAACATACTAGGTTGTAACTGCAATCCGAGAGTAAAAACACAGAAAGAAACTGCTGAAAAATCCAAAATAAGCTATCAACAAAGCAAGAGGAATCTACTAAGTAGAGAAAGGTACCCAGTCCCGACTGTAACTTACACGCGATAGATTACGATCTGTCATGACAGAGAATTCAAGATGATGCAAGAAAAACACCTAGACAGAAAATTTGTGAAGCCCAGAAGTCAAAGTCCACACAAACAGCACATGGAACTACACATGCTGTGGCAATGCCAACAAAAACAATGCTTTTCTGTATTGTGCAGGCAACCCACTCACCTTGTGCTTTATAAACATTATTCACACCCCCATCACTTAGACATAAGAGCCCTAAGCCAGCATGTATCATCAAACCTCTTTTCATTGATCTTCCAAGAAATACCTACCTCCTCCTCTAAATCTGTTCTCTCATCTCTATCTCAGTGTTGTTGACAGTCATACACAAAAACATACCTTATCTACTTCATCAGTCTCATTTTATGGTAAATATGCTGTGTTTAATTTTCTGTCGATCTGCATCTTTTCCAGTCATTTCTACTAACACAGTTCCCCACAAATGGGGAATGTTTCATATTCTGTTTACCTTGCTAGTTGTAACTGCACAAGGACGAGTAGCTTATCAGCCAATACATAAGTGAAAAATTTATCATTCATTGTGTTTAAGGTAAAAACTATGCAACCAAGACCTATTTTGTAATAGGTCGTTATTACACCTGTCACCTTTATAACAACCCCATTTTATAACTAAAGTGAGACCTCAGCTCCAGTGTATGCTCAAAAACATTGAGTGAAGTCATGGAAACCCATCAACTTGACAGAACAAGCAGAAATTCACTATTTGAAAAACACTGTGGTACAGCTTGGAAACATGGCCACTTCCACTTGAGTAACTACCCATGGTTTTAAGAAAAAGAAAAAACCACCATGTTGTACAGATGTTGGACAGAAAAGTGATCTAAAACTTGGGGGGGGAGAGGGTGGGATACAGATGGGAAGAGCTCCCTCCCCAGCAAGGGTACAACACATCACCGAATGCTTTCTGGATATGAAAAATCCCTTTTCTGTAGCTCTGCACAAAGACCTTATCTGCTTCGCTCCATGAGAGATGTAGATCTCAAAGTGAAACATTTTTGCTTAAAACTTGTTTACATAAAAACATTGTTTTAAAAAATTCTACCAGTCTGTGGTTTTTCAAGGTGTTTACCTCCATGATAAAACAACCTTGCAATCTCAGGAGACAGAGCAAAATGTCCTAAAACCCGTAATATTCTTCTACCCAATCTACTAAACAGGGCACACATTTTTGTGAAGTTGTGAGCTTCTCTTAAGTATCCCTTGCCCCCGATCCCAAAACAGCTTTAATTTGTAAGAACACTTAAGCTAGTATGAAGCACTCCCTTTCCCCTTTATTAAAATTTCTTTACTTAAAAAAAAAAAAATAAATAAATTGACTGCTTTTTCCATCAGGAATACATTCAGCTTTTTATGCCACTGTCAAATTATTAAAAAAAAACAGTATCCTCCAAAAGCATTGCAAGGTTATGAGTTTAAGAGAGGTAGGATTAGAGATGACCACCCCTCCCCTCAGTCCCCACTGCAACTTTTACTGGAATAGCCTGGTATAAGTATCATGTTCTGCTGCGTAGCTTTAGTTTCTGAATATATACACTAAGGAAAATTGAAATAATAGACATCATCAATTTATATCAATCAGTCTAGGCATGTTAAAAAAACAGAACTCTGAACACACGAAAGCACACAGTAATTTCATATAAATACAGTTCATGTAAAGTCATCCTCAAAACCCATCTGTAATTAGAATTCTTCAAAACAGTCTAAGGTCTTCTATGGTAAACTTCCAATGAAAAACTAAGAGGTACTGTATAAGAGACCTTTTGAAACTGAGAGGGAAACATAAATAAGCTATACTTCCTACATGCCAGAATCACAAATTAATGTGTGTTTTCTCTGCTTGCACTCCGTTTTCATACCTTACCACTCCCAGGTGTCATAAATTTTAAGTTACAAAAACCACTATTTCCTCACTTTTCCTCTTCAGTTGTTCTTGCCCTAGTCCAGCAGCTCTTATTTTAGTAAAAGCAAATGAGACTCAGTTTCCAGGTTGACATCTTTTACTCCTACTATTGTCCTTCCCAAAGTCCATATGAAAATCACAGATATACTAACTTTGTCTGAAAGCTTGACTTCTAAACCAAAGCAGAGAAAAAGCAGCAAATTTTCCGGTACGTACTAAGATCTTAAGAAGCAACATGTTATTGCTGTTTTCCTAGACTTGGTGAAACAATTCAGTAAATCACTAAAATCCCACACTCTCAGTGAGAGCCACGTGTCTACAGGGTAAGTCCCTGGGCTACACAAAGCACAATGTTTAGCAGGGACAGCACAAGACCCCTGGTTCTAAAGACATTGCACGATACACAGAAGCATGTCATATAGGCAGCATATATGTGACACCAGTGGTGTTTCATACCTAATGCTACAAACAATGTTATGATCATTCAACCTATTCCAGATCAAACAAACTCCTAATAATTGGCTTTACAGGCAATCGTCCTTAGATGTTTGCAGTACATAGCCTATGATAAAACTCATTAATTCCATTCAGTGAAGACATGCTCTGTGAAACAAGGACATACCAATGTCAGAAAATCTCCAAGAAAAAGATGCAGCTTCTAACACTCTTTTCTAAGTAAATAGCTAGCAAAAGAGAAGTCTCTGAAGGGATGAACACTGTGACAAGACTCAGAGAAATGTGACATTCCAGTGTCTTCTCAAAGTTCATTCAGACTTTGCAAACCCCTTGTATTTAAGTGGTTCACTCCAAAGTAAACCACACCACAGACAAGGTGACTAGCAAAAAGTTTATGCTTTAGTAAAGCAAACAAGACCTTCAATTTCCTTCATCTACTATTGCTTAGATTTTTAGAAGCAAATAAATTAAAGCGAGCACTTTCAAAATTCAGGAGACTTGCACTGATTGTGGAGTCCTCAAAGACAGAAATGAAGGAAAAAGGAAAGCTTGTCTCTTAAAAAGATTTATGGGGTGGGGTTTTTTCCAAACTGAAATCTAGTTTAGAGCTCAAACCGAAAAGTAGTTGCAGTGCTCAGCTGAGTATAACAACCTGTAGTGGCTGGTAAAGAAAATTAACAGCTTGAGGCACGTCAGGATACTGCCCATCCCATATTACACATAAGTACCAGTAAATTAGCATTAGCTAAAAATAACTTTTCTAACTGAAGATAAACTCTGTCAGCAATAAATTCTGCCTAACTCATTTCTGACCGCAGCTGGAGAGCCACCCAAATTAGAATTGTGAAATAATCTGTATTTTGGGGGTTTGCTTTGTTTTGTTTTTTAAATAAAGGCTTATACCATTACTCTGAATGTGAAGGGTATATTATTGGCAGAGGGGAGTATCTATGATTCAGCTAGGAGTAGCTGGCTGGACAAAAGCAGCAA
>VYZV01006796.1:38155-52637 GCA_013401275.1 Pandion haliaetus | reverse complement strand
CAAGTGAAGGTTTGATTTGTTGAAGCAGGTCCACGTGAACATCATCCAACAGGTCTGAAAAAAAGGTGACAAGTCACTGGCATGCACTGGGCCTGAGCTAAGTATATTAGGATTTCCTTACTAGAAATGCAATGCTTGTTTTTTGTCCATTTTAGAAATATTATGATAGACTCACTGAATGGTTTGGGTTGGAAGGGACCTTTAAACATCACCTAGTCCAAAACCCTGGAAACCCAGCAGCAAGAAAAGACTGGTAGTGCCTCTAAAGAGACAACACTGTGGTCAACTCAATGCCTTTAATCTGCATCATGCAAACCCCAGGAAAATATAAATTATTACATTTTTCCATTTCCTGAGTTGTTTTTCTGTTTTTTCAGTGGTTGAAGCTGGATTTATATACATCATTCACCTTCCTCTACAAAACTTGTTTCCAGTTTGTTAGGATAAACCACAGGCAACCAGAATATGAGACAATGGGGACTTTCCAATGACTGACAGCTAAAAAATTAGTTAACAGAAAATTACTTAAGTGAACCATTGCTTAGTCTGTCTCCTCGTTCATTAAGCTAAGACAGAACATACTGATAAGCAGCTTTTTTTCCCTCCTGTTAACTCATAGGATAGTGGTACAATATTTAATTCTTCATTAGCCCAATACTGTATCTTTGTGATATGGTCGACAGTATAAACAAAATTTTCCACTCTACATGTTTGTGGGGTTTTTTTAAAGCAAGTTAAATTCTATGGGAGAAAGGTTCTAGACAGCGGCCTTAATAATAGAAAAAAAAAAAAGCTTAAATTAAGCTCTGAAATCCATAATTAAGGTACCTAAAAAACACTTTAGTTCCATAATAACGAGGAGTATTACGTCTACCATAGTAGCAGCTACTAAGAATTTTCAAATGCTAGGCCAAGTACTTACCTGTCCAAAAAGAGATGTTAGGCAATTCTTTTTAAAAAATCTTTGTCACATTGCAATACCGTTAATTACCACCCACTTGTGGAGATACACTTCATTAAACTCGAAAATAGATTAACCCTTCTTACCCAACATTAGTCACCTGTCCAAAGGAAGATGAATACAAAACCCATGTTTTCATCTTAATGGAGAACACAAACTATATGAATGCATGGTCAGCTATCAATAACCCTCTTTATTAAAGATATGAGAAGGAATAAATGTTTTGCTCTAAGGTGAAATTTCAAAGAGGGAACAGCTCTTATCAACTATTAATCAGATGATGTAAAAATAGCCTAGATAAAGCAAATATCATTCACATCACCACCCTAAATTTCAAGTTACAGAATCATAATATCTAAGGGATGTATTTTTATTAATGAGAATGCTCCGACAACAGGAAAGAGAGACAGAAACCGAAGCCCAGGCTGGCAGACACCCAGTGATCCAGGCAGGTGCCCAGTCAACAAACTACTCAAGAGGCTGTTCTTTTGTCGCAATATTTTGAGATATTCTTGGAACTAAAAATAGTCTTAAATGGTGGTAATGGCCAATTTCTTGAGAATTTTTCTTTCATTGTTACATCTCAGCCGTTCCATCCTACCAGAATGCAGATGTACTCTATGGGGCTGTTTCTGCAGCTACATACTTGTTCTGCATCAAAAAAAGTACTGCATAGATCTTGTTTTTCAGGCATTAACATTATTGGAATGAAAAAATTTTAAAGCCTTGGCCTCTCCCATATTTTCTTTTCCATCCAGGTCTAACTCTTCATTCCTTACCTCCAAGATACCATCAACGTGCGTTGCTCTGTGTTTAGCATATTCCGAGCACTACCCTCTGCAAGCCGCCTGCATCTCTCTACTGCACTGCCAACAAGGGGCTATATGACTCCATGAACCCCCATCCTCATCGCTGCCAAATGAAGCCAAACCGCCCCATAATTCTTCCATAAACACCAACAGACTTGACTATCCCACAAGAGCAAAATAATTCTCATTTATCTACAGTATCTTGTCTCCTGTAACTCCTAAGGTGCTTCTAAATGCTGCACTGCCTAACCACTTCTTACACATTTTGTACCTATACATGTGTTTTCCTTTACATGTAGCACTTTCCGTTTATCTTCACACAATTCTGTATTTGTTCTTTTTAGTCCACTTCTCCCCATAAATGACAAGAAAACGTTACATTCTAATACTGTCTTCCTAAGCATCTAGTATTCCTCCCAAGATGATGTCACATGCATGTATATTCATTATTACTTTACACACATTATTAATGAAGATACCAAATCAAAGGAATGAGAAACATTTCTGCTTCTTTAATTACCAATAATACATTTTTCACCATCACGTTGACTAGACAAAAAGAACATGGATTAGGGTTTCACTGTGTGACAAGCAGGCAGCCCCTGGAATAAAGCATTTAGTATAGGTATACACAGAGACAACAAATGGATACAGACCAACAGCAAAAAAAAAAAAAGAAAAAAAAAATCTTTGGAAGCGTATTTTAAAGTTTTTGTATCTCAGCACATCACTGGTCTGAGATAACAGAATTCACACATACAGAACAGAAACCCAAGAGAGGCTATTGTGTGAACTTGCAGCATATCTGTTATCATGCTGCACTGGCCTACATACACTCACTTTTTTGTGCAAAACTTCTAAGGAAATCTGCCTCATATCTGTAAATGAAGAATTCAGGTGAGAGACTGAGACGAGGCAGTTATGTAACAGATACATAGGACGTACTAAAATAAAAACATATTTTGTGCAGTGGAGGGCACAACTCTGCTGACATAGATACACCCAAGTTTGTGAGGCGCAAACATCACACTGATGGACAGGTATCACATCACGTGCTATACTGTAAGTGCGCTATATGCCCTTTCGCCTCTGGTCAGTTCAAACTTGCCATAGTAAGGTGGTGGTTTGTGATACCTGAAACGTCCAAGAAAAGTTTGCACACATAATGATGATGACGTTTATATATACACCCAAGCAATACTTCAGTTTCCAGCACAGAAACTGCTAGTGTATGGAGGACTAGCACAAATCAACTTCAGAACAGTGAGAAATGATTTACAGTACCCAAGTTATTCCAGCTATGTACAAGCTTGGGACAAAATGGTAGGTTTAGTAGATTCAAAAGATAGAAGCTACTTCATCACCTCTTAGGCATATAGTATATGGTGCAAAGAAAGCTTTCTTCCTTTTGTAACAAAAGTTCCTATCAGAAGTTCATTGCTACTTGACAATTAAAGCCTATGATCACAATGCTTAGCATTATGTATTGGGGTTTTGGCTTTTGTATTTTTGTTTTGGTCTTTGTTAGGGTTTTGTTTGGGTTTTTTTTTAAGTACTCCCAATGCTGGGACAACATGAAGAATGGAAACACCCAAAACCACAGAATAACTAGTTGAGGGTGTAAGTCATCTCTGGAGGTCATCTAAATTCAACCCCCCTGCACAGGCAGGGCCACCGAGAGCAGGCTGTCCAGGACCATGTCCAGGCGATTTCTAGTACCTCCAAGGAGACTCTACAACCTCTCTGGGTAACGTGTTGGGGAATCAGTCACCTCACAGTCATAAGTTTTTTCTTACGCAAAATGACAAATTCCAGCACTTCAAATTTGTGCCCATTTCCTCTTGTCCATCACTGGCCATGACCTACAAGGATCTGATTCATCTTCTTTGTTCCCTCCCATCAAGTATTTATACATATTGGTAAGATGCCCCTGTTAAGACACATGACAATTTTGTGAGTGCAGGAGTGAAGTGCAGAAAGAACACAGTGCAGCAGGCTAAAAAAAATCCAGTTGCCCTCATATTGATTTTGTAATTGCCACGATGCATTCCATATTATAAAACTAATTGCAATATATAGAAAGTTTATTACTTGACATTAGGTTCAGCGCTTATGAAACCAAATTCTCCTTGCAATGGTCTTTCTGTATGAAAAGCTGCATTATGTTCAGGGGTTGGGTGTTTGTGGTTTGTTTGTTTGTCTTTTTTTAATTTGGCTCATTTCATCTTTATATGATAGAAACATTGGAGGAGGAATAAAAAAATCGGGTTTTTTTCCCCCCATATTACCAAGAACACCCACATGAAGCCATTTAAACACTTTTTCCCGAGCAGGTACATGGGACTCGAGGCTCTCCATCACCTGAACCGAAAGAGGAACCTTCCGGCAGCCGCGTTCCTTCGGGCTGGGTGGCATCGCCTCCTCCCCCAGCGATGCGCCCATGGCCGAGCCTGGCCCCTCGCGAAGGTTCCCGACACGCCGGGCAGGCCGGTGGTAATTACAGCCTGCGAAATCAGCCTTTTTAGGTACCAAAATACGTAACGGAGATCCCGTGCCGTCCATTCAGCACCTTTCAGGAGCACTCGTGCTCCAGGAGATGATCCCAGCATGACACCTAGTGGCAGCAGAATATTTAACCCCGTGGGTGCCTTCTGGGCAGGTTATTGTTTCCAAGATTCACGCCTATTTTGAAGTTTGTTCTAGCTCACCTGCAGCATCTTGGGTGCACTGAAGTAGTAGAAACCTGAGTGTTCTCAAAATCAGGGAATTGCTTTGTTTTGCTTCACTTTTAGCCCGAATTAACCGAGACATATCAGGAGCCTTTCTAAAATACTAGAATCTGGTGACAATCCAGTTACTATTTATTTCTGCATAACTTCTTCTATGCTGTTTCTGATCACAGTCTCAGGAACAGGAATTGCTCAACTAAATGATCTTAATTAGGCTGTAATGCTCTTTCCGTGTTGAGGTTTAATAGTGTGTACAGACTTTCTAAATACTGTTTTGCTTCCGTAACTTGGAATGAGATCTACAAAAATATTTAGGCAACTAATTCCCACTGTCTCATTAAGTCAGGAGATCCTGACATGCAGCCTGAAATATAGCACACTAATATATGTATGTAAACTATAATTTATATAAATGGGTGTTAGAGGTGTTTCCTCTAGAAGAATAAGTGTTAGAGAGATTACTGATAATGGCCAGTTTATACGCACACACTCAAGACTGTAACCTTTTAAACACTAATAATACTGCCTTTTATGTCCCAACATCTGCTTTGTTTCCCAACTGGTATTTTGGTATCCATCTTTAATCCTCCCACAGAAAAACAATTTATAGAATTAATATGATGGTGTTCATCTCTAAGATTAGTATAAATTCAGTGTGTCCAGTAATTATAAGAAGGAAAAGAAACCTCTTACCCCAAAATTGCAGGCCATTTTTAGTTGACACAGAGTAACAATCATGTTGCTTGTTGTATTGGGTTTGTGTGGTGAGGTATTGGCAACGAGGGGGCTGCAAGGGTCGTTTCTGTGAGACACTGCTAGAAGCTTCTCCTATGTCCCATGAAGCCAACGCCAGCTGGCTCCAAGTCAGACCCACTGCTGCCCAAGGCCAAGCCCATCAGCGCCGGTGGTAGTGCCTCTGGGAGAACGTATTTAAAGAAGGGGGGAAAAGTTGCTGTGGAACAGCAAGTGCAGCCAGAGAGAGTAGTGAGAGAAGCAACGCTGTAGACCCCCAGGTCAGTGAAGGAGGAGGAGGAGGAGGTGCTCCAGGCACCGGAGCAGAGATTCCCCTGCAGCCCGCGGGGAAGACCGTGGTGAGGCAGGCTGTCCCCCTGCAGCCCAGGGAGGTCCACGGTGGAGCAGATATCCACCTGCAGCCCGGGGAGGACCCCACGCCGGAGCAGGTGCATGCCTGAAGGAGGCTCTGACCCTATGGGAAGCCCGTGCTGGAGCAGGCTCCTGGCAGGACCCATGACCCTGTGGAAAGAGGAGCCCAGGCTGGAGCAGGTTTCCTGGCAGGACTTGTGACCCAATGGGGGACCCATGCTGGAGCAGTTTGTGAAAAACTGCAGCCCATGCAAAGGACCCATGTTGAGGAAGTTCATGGAGGACTGTCTACCATGGGAGGGACCTCATGTTGGAGCAGAGGATGAGTGAGGAGTCCTCCTCCTGAGGAGGAAAGAAAGGCAGAGACAATGTGTGATGAACTGAGCCCAACCCCCATTCCCCATCCCCCCATGCCACTGAGAGGGGGAGGAGGTAGCCAGAACAAGGAGTGAAGTTGAGCCAGGAAGGAGGGAGGAGTGGGAAGAAGGTGTTTTAAGATTTGGGTTTTTATTTCTCCTTACGCTACTCTGATTTGATTGGCAACAAATTAATTGGTAAATTAGATGGTAATTGGTCAGTGATCCCTCCCTGACCTTAGCTCCACCCAGAGCCTTTCATTGTATTTTCTCTCCCCTGTCCAGCTGAGGAGGGCAGTGATAGAGCAGATTTGACGGGCACCTGGCTTCCAGCCAGGCTCAACCCAGCACACCTGTAATAGAAGCAATATCACTCCTACCAGCTACATGGAGAAGCAAAAGGCTATTGCAAACACATTGTTTCTGTTTCCTTCAAGTAAATTTTTTTTAAAAAGGAACAACAACAAAAATCACAGCAGCACTAAATCAAGACTCATTAATTTCACTGAATTTCCAGGTGAGAAGAGGATCTTATAACACTCTCTCTACAGCAGGCCAAGACTTAATATAAAAAACAATTTCAAACTACACATCCTCAAATTTGGGGAGATACATTCTTAGATTGCAGTTATATCCTGGAGGCTCAAGGTTCCTTATTAGTATATGCAAACATGCTTACAGAATAGAAAGAAACAAAATAAACTAAGACATATTCCTTAAAAAAAGCCTGCACTTCTGTATTTTCTTCATTAATCTATACAACCCCCTCCCCCAAACACTAAATCCACAAAATAAACCAGGTGACCTGTTTTCTTGTTTTGAGGGCTTTTTTGTTTTCTTAGAACACTAGATGATTGTGTGCATCAGCCTAATTTATCCTAATTTATGACTCTCCTGTGCAGTAGTAAGAGGTTCAGGGGAACCCTGTGCCTCCTCAGACTGGCTGCATTCTGGAGTTAATATGGCTTCATTGCCTAAGAAGTGAAGAAGAGAGTCCCCTTTCAGGGCACTTCCTCCAAGGATGCACACCCTTCTACAATCTTCAATAAAAGCTTGAGTAAAAGAAAAGTAGGAACATAGTCAATTTGCTAATGGGTCTAGTGATGTACAAACCAGAAAACATTTAATATTACAAAGACTTTTCAGTCTGACAAAGGCAGCATAAAAAAACTCAATAGCTGGAAGTAGTCAGTAAAATTCGAACCTTAAAAAAAAAAGGAACAATGCAAATTTATAGTAGCAGTAAGTGAAAGTACATTAAGATAGATTACTGGGAAAATAACAAATCCTTCACACCAAGTCTTTAAAGCAAGATTAGCTGTCTTTCTAAATAAGATGCTACAAGTGTTAGGCATACAAGATAAAATCAGTAAGAAATTCTATAAACTGGAAAGCAGATGGATATTAAACAGGTTTTTTAATCATGAGATAAATTAGATTCTAGAACAGACTTCCAGCAGGAGTACTGAGGGCCCTCCCCTTTTTTTTTTTTCAATTCAATACATATATGAAAACAATTTTCAAGCAAGCTTATATAATAAGAGCAAGAACTGATCTTCATGACTCCAGAAGTCCCCTTCTTGTCATATACCAATGATTTTAAATTTATTCACCTCCTTTTCTTGAGAAATTACAAAAAACAGTAATTATTAGGAATTAATAATTTTGCTGTTCTTATGGATATTGAAAAAATTCATAGAGGCTCAAACAAGTAGCAAAACCCACAGAGTGAAATAATCTGCACAAGCAGCATCTGCTTTCAAAGTATACAGTCTGAAAAAAAATATTTAGCAGGAAATGAGGGAAGAGAGAATATAAGCCAGGAGTACACAACAGCAAAGAGAGTCTTTTGCTTCAGGTCACATATTAAGAATATGAGAACAGCTTTATGAACCCTATATATCTCTGAACAGTGGCCAAAGACTGATGTCTAAAGAAAAAACACACATTTGAGTGATTCTTCCCCTGCATACTCTTTGCCTCCAATAGAGAAAAGGGAAATTAGGAACAGAACCCAAACCTTCTCATTTTTGATCCAATGCTTTAAAAACAAATCTGCACAGTGCACAGTATTTTTTTATATAGAACAAGTACATACCTGTAGGAAAAGTCTCATATAGAACACTTTAATTCTGATAAGACAGAAATACTGAAATGGGATAATTAATGAAACAATAATCTTCAAGAAATTGGCCATTACCACCATTTAAGACTATTTTTAGTTCATCAGTTGAGCTGGTTAACTCTAATAAACTCAATTAATTTCCTTAATTGGCTATTTTTAAATTATACTTCTAGCAAACTACTGAGCTGGCAAAGAGATATCTGTTCAGATCAATTCCTTTTACTTGAAGTTACTGCCAAGTGATTTTACCATCTGGACATTTACCTCTCTATCAAGTGAGTCACCACCACCAAAATACTTAATTGGTGTCACATGAAGAGCTGCTTAAAGAGAAAAATAGATAAGAAAAAAAAAAAGTCAAGTTTTCAGAAGTCCCCGAGCAAGATATGAGCTGTAAGTCCCATTTTCAGAAGGCACTGTTCATCTCATTTACTTCAAGTGAAGCTTAAAAGTATAGGTACTTGGCTCAAGTATGGTAGCTCAATGAACTACCACCTCTGAGCTGTGCCACAGTAACTAATAAAACCCATGTTCTTAAAGCAGACCAACAGACTTCTCTCCAGCCTGTCTGGACTCATAACAGACTTTTTGAAGACTCCGTTAGTCTTCCCTTACCCATCAGCCAACTGTTAGCCAGAACTTACCAGCTTCACAACTCAGCCAGTTAAACACAACAGGACATTTTAACTGCTCCAGATACCTAACGCTCCAAACCATATGACTTGCTTATTTAAGCTAAAGTGACTGACGTTCAGTTCAGTGGATAAGGAGCCCTCCCAAGTGATGCTCTGCTGACTGTGATTTTGGGTTGCAGCACCCACCAGAACTTCAGAAGAGAAATCAAATAACGTATCAAAATGTATTCTGGGTGGCAAAGTATATAATCTTTCATTTCCAACCTGAAAACTGAATAAGAAGAAAATTCATTTTATTTACATTTATATACCTTACAGATACCATCTGGGGGCAAGAGTAAAAAAGGGTTTAAGAGACAATTAAATGGATTATTTCAGGATGCATAACAAATATAAGGGTATAATCCAGTTCAATTTTCATGCTTCACAGCAGAAACTTAATGTGAGGTTCAGAAAGAAATTTTCCCAACATCATTAACTCCCTAGTTTGGAGCAGTTTGTACATTTTGAAAAATACCAATTATTATAGTTGCTCCCAAGACAAAATAGGTAGGTGTGCCACTAGTCTGATGAGATAGGGCAGCTCCTAGACACGCTTCTAGCTTAAATCTCGCTGAGCGACCATGAACAGGAGAGGACTTGCCATCTTTTCTTTCTCCCCCCTCCTTGGGGTGGGATGGACTGGGGAGGTGGGGAGGGGCGCGTATAATCGATGAGGTTTTTTTGAGGGAAGCTTGTTGTTTTAATCAAATGTCACTGTAGCTACCTTAGTTAGAGCTTCAGTAGCTAGAAACTGCTGATCTCATTTACGAGTGACTTTTCCAGACCACAGAGGAGGACACTGTCAGCACAGTGACAAAGGAAGATTGAATTGCTACAGCCACAGTAACACTGGCTGCAAGATAAAGGGGTCATCACTGAATCCCACTGAGGTGACTTTGTACAAGCACATGTTACCACACAGTAAATGCAAGTCTGGATCATTTGGATGTGACATCGTCTAAGTCATCTATTAAAGTTCTGCATGATCTACAATACATAGCTGTTACTAGTAATAACCAAGCTTTGCAAATACTGTTAAAAGCCAGACCAGTATTTTCTGTATTTATAGACAACAACAGCTAAATGACTTTCCCATTTTTTTCAAGCATTTTCATTATTCAGGTAAGGCACTGAAACAACATTAAAGACAAAAGCTTAATAGAAGTACTAATTAATAATGAGAGAAAACAAATTTTCAAGGCAGCCTTCTGATCCATGTAATATAGTAGTCATTAATAGATAGGACTGCAACAATTAGCTTAATTTATAATCATCTTTAATGAGTTTACTTTTCTGACTTGAGATAACAGATAAAACACTCAAAAGGTGAACTGTCTCTGTTTCACTACGGTCATCTGCTCAGAGCAAGAAGTTTAGTAACTTAGTATAGCATGTGCTGTGAAGATACATTAGTGTAAAACCTTTGTTAAAAAGTTCAGATATGACAAAGCAGAGAATTAGAGTGTGAAGATGAGAAACTTTGGCTAGCTGTGAAGTTTAATCTGAAATTTCAAGGTACGTTATCCTCTTTGGTTTTATTA
This sequence comes from Pandion haliaetus, assembly GCA_013401275.1. NCBI lineage: Eukaryota > Metazoa > Chordata > Aves > Accipitriformes > Pandionidae > Pandion > Pandion haliaetus. The sequence goes on along the minus strand of VYZV01006796.1, from coordinate 42,335 downwards.
TCTGTTTAAAACAGAGAGTATTATATATTTTAAACCCAGAACTGGGATGACCTCAGAGCTGTAAAGAGATTAAAAACTCAAGACTTTGTGGACAAGATGCTGAAATCATTGGGGTATCACATGCCTAGCACTCCTCAACAAGAAGCTGAGAGCCCAGACCTCAGATCCTGGGCTATGGTGGGTCTCTCCATGCTTCTACTGCTGCCAGACATGTAGACCATGAGGACCCGGAGCCAGGGCTGCCAGGGGACCCCCTGCAAAGGCAGGAGCTGGGATTCCTGCTCACGGCCTAATTCTGAGATCTCTGAGAGCACCCACCCGTGGGACAGAGGGACAAAAGCTTTGGTAACAAGGAATGAGGAAAAACACATCAGACTACATCAAGGGATCTCCTTTATGGTTTTCTCACCACTGTTTGATATCCTAGTGTTGATCTGGGAGCTTAAATGCCTTGAAAGACCATAGTCAGATTTCCAGGCTAAAGAGAGTCCTGGCTTCCCAACAGAATGAAGAATTTCTTTCTTTGGGGTTGAGTGCTCCGCTTTGACCCAGAAGTCTGGCACGTTCCAGAGTCCGAATCAGGCCAGGCAGCAAGGCTGTCTGCACCTTCTGACCCCGCCGTTTACCAGGTGGGAAGCAAACCAATACAACTCCCATGGCACATTTTTATTCAGAAATTCAACAAAATTCTTGTATTTCCGTGAAACGTGAATACAAGAATCTGTAACTTCTTGCTAAAAACCGTAACAGTGGAAAATTCTCGAACAATTCAACAGCCAAAATATTAAAAACCAGCATTCAGAAAAGAATGACCATGAAAACGGAGAGAAAGTCCCAACTCCACCGAATAGGAACTAAAAGATTTTGGACAGGATACCCTTGGAGGAGAAGCAAAAGAACTCATCTAGTTCCTATCACTGCCTCAGGGACAAGAGCTCTGGGGCCAAGTTGCAGCAATCCTCGGAGCTGGCAGAAGGACTGGAAGTACCCCAGGCCTACAGGTGGGACCTGGAAGCTACAGGGTTAAGTCTAGAAGCAAAATCCAACCTCACAGCCTGTGCAGAAGCTACTTTGAGAGAAGGTGAACTGATTTTACTCGAAAGAAAAAGGAAACTGAAGACCCAAGAAGAGAAATGTCTTGGAGTTTTGAAGCCGCAAAGGGAGTCTGCTGTGAAAATATTTAATTGTTATGGTGCCTGCACTTGGGTAAGGGAAATACAGCTGGAAAGACTAAATACTGAAGGTGTCACACTGCCTGGCAATGGCAGCCAGGGCTGTACTTGGAGTTTAATTTTAGCCTTCCTGCACCATGCCCCAGCGAGTGTCCATGCTTTCTGTGTTTAAAATCTGTCTGAAAAACTATGTAACATCAGTGTCTAAACCAAGAAGATACGGATTAAAATTCAGATAATAATTTCATCCAAATAGATTTGGTTCACACCACCATTCAATATTATATTATTGAATTTATTCTCTTTCTCTGTTTTCTTTTCTGACAAGTATCTGCATGTCTGGATTCCAGTCAGAACTGTGTGGGTTTTCATACAGGATTCATCACTATAGTAACCGAGCAAAAACCATCAAGTGTGAGGGCTTTTCTGTTTCCCTCTTTTTTTTTTTTTTTTTTTAAATTTTAAACTGACAGTGAAGTGGGACACAGAGACATGGTTGAGATTCTCAGAAACTTCCACAGAATTCCAGTGACATTTGGGTTGATAAGCCCTCCAGAATCCATCAGAAATCCCTGCATGAATAAAATTACGTAGGAAGTCTCTGCAGTGCTTTAAGCCCATGACTACAATAGGAGTAAATGCTGTTCCTAATAATTTTATTAATAGGAAGCACAGGGTAGATGAAAGGTTTTCTAGCCTCATGTTCCAGATGAAAATGTGGATGATTTTGATATAAGTCACAAAACATATCAAGGACCATCAATCACTGGTTAAACAGATTATAAAAAGCCTGAGCCCAACAATCTGAATAAAAGCCAGGGTTAAATATCGCCTGTCCTTTGTAATCATTTTGAGAAAACATTTTAAGCAAAACAGTAGATTTTTTTTTTCTTCACAAAAATATTCCTAAATGTGATGGTCCTCAAAACAGTATTCAAGAAAAGGTATTAACGGAAAGATTGTATTTGTATGTGTGTACGTGTATAAATAAATTTGTAATAAAAGATTCATGAAGGCCTCAGGCTGCTCCACAAAGATCAGCTGAAAGCAATTGCCTAAGTTGGTCTTAAAATTACAACAGAAAAATTTTGTTTAGGGTTTGTATTTATCCCTCAAATCAGCAGTATTCCTTATATGGATTCGGTTGTTCTTCAAACAACTACAGACAAAAATTATTGTGTGATATACAATATAATGAACAGACCTCTCTCTTCACTTACTTGCTAATCTTCCTAATAACATACATTGCACAGAAGCAGGTACAAAAGCGTGCTGCAATCAGACACAGATTTCTAACTGTGGCATGCAGCTCTAGGAACATTTGACATAAAGTGGTCCAAAAACTGAATGACCAAAACTATGCTTAGCAAACACACTCCCCAAGTCTGAATCATTGAAATCAATTTTAAAATGAAAAATGGCATAGATGAAATTAGTCTGGTGATCAAAATTCTGTTAACAACTGTATCAGCTAACGTCATATATACACAGGTGTAGAGAAATGACATCTGAACAATCGTAACAAGCAAGTTTCATCTTGAACCAAAATGAAATTCAACCTGCTCGTACAGTCATTAAACACAAAGGTTTAAAATGCAAATGTCACAAATGGGTTAATCCCATTATTCCATTTTCACCCTTTACTAAATAGAATGTTTTTGTCATGCAACCTTACCAGTGCAGAAAAAAATGTAGTAGGGTAGGAAGACTTGTACATTTATTTGTGCAGGCAAGTAAAACCAAACCAAGATGACTGCATGAGTGGAAAAAATCATAAATAGAGAGAGAGCTCTTCAGGTTCAGTTAACCTAGTCCAGCCCTTTACAGAGCAACAAAATATTTTAAGAATCTCATGACTATTGGGTCATTCATAATGCAATTACTTTGCCAGATCTGGTTGATTTTAGTAAGCAGCTATCCACATCCTGAAAAAAAGTCATCATATACAACACCAGATCCTGCTCACAGGAATGAAATCTCGACTGGGATGATGAGATACAGCAACAATAGGACATAACACAGGTCTAATGAAGCGGCAGCATGGCAGCAAAGCTACAGTGCCATTTGTTCACAGCCTACAGGTTTGCATTGAAGGACTTGCGATAGAAATGCAGAGGGAGTGTCAGTCTCCTACATTCAACTCTGGTACTTTTCTCTCTCAGTTCTCACAAATTTTTACAAATGGTATAAAATAGTTTTTAATACACAAGCTAGCGACAAAAACTATTATACCAAAATACTATTTATAGTCAGTTTCCTCTTGTGAATTCTAAAATAAATGAGAGGGAAGTGAGGGAAAACTGCACTGTTATTGATTTATTAAAGTTGAGGATGAAGTGAGCATTCAGGGTAGTCAGACTTCCTGTCTGTCACCAATGTGCCTTTATACTGAGCTCAGTAATTTATATTTAATGAAATTTTAACTTGTATTTGGCTAAGACATGTTTTCTAAAAGTGATATAAATTACATCAAGAGATGAGAAAATACACCTTCCATGACAGTTTATTCTAGCAGTTAATCATGTTAAAAAGTACCCATTTCTAATTTAAATTTGGCTGGCCTCAGCTTTCTAGGATAATTATGTCCTTTTATCTCCTTATAAAAGGAGAAAGCAGTTGCTCCCTTTCCCAGCTTGATTAGAAAGCCCTACAGTATTTTGTAACAAGACATTTCTAACTAGAGGGTAGTTCAGATTTAGTTTCTCCCCTCCCGACGAAAACTTCTGACAATCAATATACTGATTCTACTAACCAGAAAGAAAGATGCAACAGTGGAAAATGAATGAAATGATGAAAAGAATGAAGAATGATGGAAGACTGAAAATACACTAAAAACTCACATAGGAAATACTTACTTCTCCAGCTGGCCAAGATGCAAAAATACTAACCAAAAGAACTCTTCTTGGAATGAGCATATGTAGGGGAAACTTATGATCCACAGGTTACATGAGTAAGATGAGCTCAGTCCTAAAACATGTCCCTTAAGAGAGCATTTGGAAAGGAACAAA
>VYZV01006796.1:1362-37565 GCA_013401275.1 Pandion haliaetus | reverse complement strand
GCTATACTGTTCTTGTAAATAAGAGAATTGCACAAGAAAATCTCTCTCAAATACGGAAAATGTCAGATTAACACCACTACCCCCCCAGAGAGAGCCCCTAACTAATGAGGATAGATCTAATTTATGTCCAGTGACAGCTGTCTTGCAAGCAGATTCACTGATTCTCGATAACATTTTTCAAACTAGTTTCCGTAGCAACTGCCACCTCATACTGCTGTCCCTAAGGCACAAAACATCTAATAAAATAATAATAATAATAATAGCAACAATAACAACAACAATACTATCTACTTCTACTTCGTCTATCAGGAGAGTAGGTTAGATTTCTGCTGGGAAACAAGGTTGGCTCTTACAGTGGGGATTCAATCTATTGCAAACACATTATAATGTATTTTTTATTATTTATTCTGTTTTGTGAAATGGAAAACACAAGTATGCAACCCTCTAGAAAACTAAATCAGAGTGAACTGTCCTTTCATTCAAACTATTTGCTGCCATGGCAGTAATGAATTTCAGGAAGGAAAGCAGAGAAACATATAAGAGAGAAAAAAGAAACACAGCAAGAACAATCAAATAAGCTATAATTTTCACTTGTTGGTCAGGTTTTGTCCATTAGGAATTGATTTAGGCAATCCTCCAGACAGGTGTTGAAAGAACTGGGAAAACCTGTTAACTTTTCAAGTAAGTGATGCCCACTATCAAGATCAGTGACATCTATTCTTTCTCTGGCAGCAGTGATAAAGGAGTGCAGTATTTTCTGGCTCTCAGAAAATTCCAGGAGAGTTGTAAAAACAGGTTCTTTGCTACAACTATTTCAACAAAGCATATGATTTTAACCAAGCAGTACATCTGGTATAAAGCCTAGCAGAAACACCACTGTGTAACCATAATAGTATCTTATACTCATATAACCTCTCTCTATTCCCTCATGGATTATGCATGACCCATATATGCTTCATGATGACTGTAAAACTGCTGAAAGCCTATGCAAGTCTTCTCTCACAGTAGATGGATTAAACACAGATTCACAGATGTCTTCTAATGTACCTATTAGTGGGCAGATATTCTTGAGTTATTCCAATTAGAGTCTGATATGGAATTATTCAGTGCAGCCTTATTTAATATTTGAAAATTGATTATTGAACCAAAGACAAAAAAAAATTTGCACTTTCAGGTACAGTCTCAGGACAGTATGCAGGCCAAACAGGACAGTAATAATGAGAATAGGTACTTTTACACAGAGATATGAATATCAAAATTCAGCAAACAACCCCTCCCCCCCTTTTTCATACAACCTAGCATGATACAGTGGATTCAAGTATTTGATAAGAAGTGTAGTTTGCCTTGAAGTTGCAGACTCGGAGTTATTTAGAGTCACCACATACCTTTACCTACTACAAATTAAGTCAAGAAAAGTTACTAAGGTTCTTGAGTGTGTAAAAGGAGACTATTAGGTGTGGAAGTGATCTTAGTAATACACTGTATTGGTGTTTTGACCAGTACAGCTGGTATTCAACCTTCCAGAAAAATGAGTACATTCCAAAAGTAAAACTACCACCAAAAAATGACTTGGGGACTGAAAAACAAGTCTTATAATGCAATGGTAGAGCCCATTTGATCCAAAAGCAAGCTGAGAAGTGGTTTCATGTCTGTGTAGACATGCCTATGCATGAAAAACACACAGCCACATGGAGGTCTTCTGTTCTTACTAGCAAAGCATAACTGAAAAATTAAGTCTTGAAACAAAACACAGTTTCCTAGGAGTAAGGGAACTAACACTGAAATGGTCTAAGAGGTGAAGGAAGAGACTCCCACCATCACCAGTCCCCAGAATCTAGGGACTTAACTATCACGCTGTGAGTATGCTTTCTGGGAACACCTTGGAGTTTGGTTTTGAGATATAAAAATGCCTAGGCAGAGTAGTCTCTTCCATACCTGTGATCAGTGAACCCATTAATTACCTTGTTTATCTGTCTTTACAGTTACAGGCATTGCCCTGGCCATTCTCACAACACTAGCTTTGTGTTCAGGTAAGTACCACTAACTTCTTCACAATTCCTTTGAGACTTGCGTGTATCTTTGAGGGTGACCCAGCTCTGAACACTTAATGGAATGGTTCGGTTACATATCCAAATATTAAGTTAATCATCAGATTTGGTGACATGACAGCAGCAGGAAAAATGATTTTTTTTGCTGGTGGTGGTTTTTTCCCTTTGTCTCATGTTGGAGTATGAATTGCCAGTTAATCAACATTCTGTCATGGCAAAGCCTTGCGTAACGGTGATACCATGTTCTCTCCTGTTCTCTGCTTGCCTCACAGAACAGGTTGGTTATACTGTAACATGACAGGTCTCAGAAACTAAAGCCACTGACCTCTCCATAGGATTATCTGGACAAAATTTAATAGCCTATAACAAAGTAAAAATAAAAGGCCAACTAATCCCCTCCTGCTTTAAACTATACAACTTCTTTGAAATACCACACAGTTAAAAATAGTACAGCATGTGTGACGCAAACCCTTCACTAGTAACTTTCCCTGCGTTTCTAAACAAACAGCTCAGACAATACTAAGACTAAAATATAGCACTGTAAATTCTCTACAAGGAAAGCTTTACTTCTTAATTGGGTGCAGAGAAGAAAACTAGAACATTCAAGAGAGCAGCAGTGGAGGGTGGCAGGGAAGGAGGTGCAATGTGAGTGCGTGCTCTGGCACACTGTGTCTCTTTAAAAATTCAGAGGATCAAAGTTGCCTGTGAAGCCAAGGAAGCAACCATAAACGAGCACAACAGTATTCCTGTTCCTTAGGAAAGCATGAGCATGTCTAAAGCACAACGCTTCAGCTAGCAGACTGAGTGCATCAGTGTGTTGTTTGCTTTTAGGACACAGTTGCATTTTTTAATTTTTTTTTTTCCAAGAGGATGCAACTATCAGTATCTGACACTCAGGGCCACCCCAGAAGGCTAAGTCTAGGTGACATCTCCAGCACAACCACTTTCACAGCGCAGTAGATACTGTGCTGAGGGTTTGCATACCCTATTCCTTCTCCATCATTAACGGCAATATATACCCATATTTACACACAGAGACACACAATATACATAAGCTGCAGTTTAACCTACACTTTTGCTGGGATTGGGGCTTCTCGTGATGTTGCAGACCTTATCTCACTGAGACTGGTTCCCCATGTTACACCTATGCAAGATTAACACTGGCATCTGTGCAGTCTGAGAAAGCTTTGAAGTTACTAATCTTTTCTTTTTCCCCAGGGTCTCTCTCCCCCAATTACTATGTGGGAAAGAAAAGAACAAGGGACAGAGATTACAAGAAACAAGTTGGTTAAGGACTGACTTAGAATCATTTATGTTGCAAAAGACCTTTAAGATCATTGAGTCCCACCATCAACCCAACACCACCATGCCCACCAAACCATGTCCTAAACTTCCCAGACGTTCTCCAGTCTCTTTGTACAAGAGCACCAGCAGTGTCTGGATACTTCTCTAGAGTTCTTTCTCTACCACTGATTTGTTATAAAACCTTGGGGAAATAGTTTACATTTCTGTAACTTCTGTTCTGTTATCTCCAAAACTCAATAGTAAAGCTTATATTAATGCTAATACTAAATGCTAATGCTAAATTCATGCTAATAGCAGTGCTTATGTTAAAGCTAATATTAACACTTTCCTAATAAGCATTTGCAGATCTACTGCGAAGATATTTTAGTTAATAACGATTAAGGCACAACAAAACTTTGCTCTAAAATAGACCCAATTTGTGACAAGTAACAATATATCCCTTTTGTATCTCTCTTGTGCTTGAACAGGTTATTTCCTTAATCAGATAAACTTCACAGTGCCTTTTTTTTTATAGTTCAGATACAATAAGAGGACAGTAAAATTCCAACAGGCAGTAGTGCCATTTTATTACATTTTAACACTAAAGCAGTAAACAGTTCTAAGATCACTGTTGTTATTACTTCTTGAGTAGATTAATTATCTCAGTTGTCCCATCAGCTATGCCAGAAGTTTATTGCTTTGGGTTTTTTGAAAGGAATTAATTTCAAAAAAACGTTCTTATGCAGTTCATGAGGGAAACTGGATTTTATTGTAAAGCTCCTGCAGAAGGAAATCCAAGTAAGAGGAGAGACTGGTGGCAGTTCAGCTAGAAGAGATGCACGGCTGCTATGTGCAGCTACAGACCTGCACGGTGCATGTTATCCTAAGAACCAAGCATCTATCCAAGCTAGCTGTGGCACACTGCCCAGCCGTGTGCAAGGCTTGCTCATGGCAGCAGACAAAGTATTCTCACTCTCCAGCTCACCAGGCTGCGAGGGTACCACTGCTGCAGAGTGAGCTGGAGGAAAGCCGGGGGGGGGAGGAGGAGGAGGAGGAGGAGGAGGAAGAGCAAAATTCCAGCTGCACTTGCTCACATAAGAGCTCCCTGTTCAACAGCCTTGGAAACAGCCACAGCACCAAGTTCAGAGGAAGCCTGCACAGTGCCAAGTTGGCACCTGCTGGGGAAGAAAGGAAGCTGCTGGGGAAAAAAAAAACTAGAAAGAAAAAAGAGTGGCAGAGAGTCACTGGAGAGAAGTTCAATATTTAAAATAAGTATGGAAAATGGACAAAGTGCTGCTTTTGCCCTGCGACTACAGTTTGGCAGGAAAACCTAGGTTAAAACAGCTGAGAAAAATGCAGCCAATACAGACTCAGGTATTGGTCTTCCTAAAGTATGCAAGCTGGGCAAAGCACAACTTGGTGGACTGCTACGCAAGGCAGATGGAAGGTTAAATTAAATTACAGGAAGCCATGCCAAAGATGAAGAACATGGTGTTCTCCACCACATAAAAGAAAGTAATTTCACTGCCAGATTTATCTTTTGGTATAGGTATGAAACAGAATTAAAACTCTTCCTATTTATTAAAAAAGTTCACAGAGTTTAAGATGTCTTCCCTAGTGCCCTAAACTAATTCAAGCACTGTAATTGCAATTTGCCTACCGAAAATTCACCCATGGGTGTAGACTACTTCTGCTCCTGCAGTCTTGGAGGTAGCTTGTATTATGAGAATCCTATCACAATGTTTTTTACTCTGGTAGCCAAAAGCTTTATATTTCTAATCATTAAAATTAAATGTGTATGAGCATTGCAGCACTCACATACCTCCAAATACTCACATACCTAAAAAGAGGTGCTTTAACAAGTATTTTTTCAAGAATTACTCGTGCTAACTGAATGCTACACACTTCCTAAATAACGTAAACACCAAACCACAATTATCTAAATTAACCACCTGTAATGAACCAACTATAGGTTCAGACAGATAGGACAGAATAGGACAAGAGAGTATACTAATGGGGTCAGCAGAAAATCCTGGTGTCAAGGTATGCCTCTAAAAACTTTGGCAACCCCTACCAAAGCAAATTTAAGAACATTTGAAGCTCTATTCCAAGCATTTGGCAATCACTATAATTTAGCCAGCGTGATCATTTGAAGATTTTGCTAATTGGATCTGCAGGGGTTTTTGACACTAATCCCAACCTTGAAGCCAAAGAGAAACTTCTGATCTTTGACAAGTGCCACCACAAAATATTGGGTTTAAATAGGGAATAAAATATGTCCCTTTGGTAATTTTATTCTGTCCCACAAGATGTCTTCAATCATTTCTCTGGAGTTTCCTAAACATTCTCTCTCCTTGGAGGCTTATATCTGCTTGTTTCCTGCATGAACAAAATAGCTAATATAGATTAATGTAAAAGATCAACATAGGTAATAGAAAATTTCTCTGAGGAGTTATTTCAAGATGGTATGAATCCTGATATTACCCATATCGAGATGAGACCAGAACAGGCATTAAACATCCCTGCAACAGAGATGCCTATGGTGACTGTGTACTTCCTACTACCCCATTAGCACCTCCCAGTTAAGAACAAGAACAAGTGCATTCAGCTGGAGGTGGTGAAGGCCAGGTGGCACAATGTCCAGCATGGCCAGCGTTAGCTAGCAGAGAGCACCAGGAGTGTGTGGCATCATGTGAATACATGACATATATTCAGTGCAACATTTTAAAAGGAATATAAAGTAGAGCTCTTCATAAAACTCCTTTATTTTTTTCATTTGATGACCACACTGGGGACAAGAAGATGAGGGACAGGTGTGTCAAGCTTTTTTTTTTTATAAAATGAAACAAAAAAGAAATTAAAATTTCCATAATGAAAAAAGATATTTTGTTCATCCCATAACAAAATATTGGGGGGAGGAATGAGTAGCCTTTTTTTTTTTTCTCCAATCAAGTAAACTTCTCAGAGAAAAACTTCACTTCAAAAGAAAAAAGCAAAAGGCCAGGGTTTAAACTCTTTGCTGATTTTGATCCAAGTTCACTGTTTTGCTCAAAGATATTTTTCATCAAATTTGATACATTTTCCCCAGCATTAAAAGCACTTACTACCTAGAGTTGAGCTGGAATCTACCAGTCTGTCCTTCTGGTTGGAGTCAGAGCTCTGCATCGTTAAATCAATTAAAACCTGTTAAGCCTATGTTCTGCAGGCATTCGTGAACAGCACGTGAGATAAGAAACAGCAAAAAAGAGAAAGATTTAGATAAGGTTTGCATTATATAAGCTCAGGCAGTATCACTAATTGTAACTTTAGAAATAGCAAAAATTTTGTGTGTAGGTTTTATTGGCAGAAGATGGCAATATAACCTCAGACTAATTTTTAAAACCTCAAAAGATACATGAAATAAAGAAAAAAACTAATATGCAGCTATGCCTGGTTTGAAGAGAACAGCTGTTAAGCAATTTGAAGAAATAACAGGAAGTTTAGGAGCATAAGAAAGAAAAGTATAACATTAAATATGAGAAAATAACTCAAAATCATATAAGACAATATATTCAGTAAATACTATTGAGTAAATACTGATTTACTTAAATCAATATGTTAGCTTACTTTCATTAAAAAGTTTGGTAATTAACACTCCTGCTGTAGCTTGTATGCAAACAATTTGATACAAATGAGTAACTGAAATGCAGCTTTTATTAATCTCAGACCATTCACTTAGCAGATCCATTTCTAATATCTTAGAAGATTAAATGAGAAGACTGTTTCCCACCACCCACAAGATTGTCTTGTTCTCTGAGGCTCTGAAGTTTCTCTCTCAAAAATTTTGCCCTGTAGCTGAGATCACTTATAGGAAAATTTAATGGAAATTAATACATTTCTTTGGAAGGCTATAGTTTCAAACAAACTGTATTTTTAATCTAATTAAGTTTTATGGAATGAGTGCATAATAGTTTTAATCACTTTTTAAACAGCTAAGTCAGCCTTCTTTTCCATCATTCAATCAGCTCCAGAACTATACAAGTAAAATCATACTATCCCTATCTTCCTGATCATCATGTTACAAAAAATGAAATTAGGCATACATTTAGATCTACATTTGCAAAAATGGACAATTGTATTTACACATACTGATTTTCAGGACACTTCAACGTAGTTTGCTCTAAGTAATTCTAGCATAACAGATTCTAAAATTTTAAAAATTCTTCTGTACTTTTAAGAAACTGAGACTGTTGTAACTTGTGCAGGTGCAGCCCTACACATACACTTTATCCACACCAGCTCCAGAAGTGCTTTCCTACACACTGATACACTTGGAAAGTAAATTTTTTTTTGCCAAGTTCTTGTTTTCTAACACATTAGTTCCCTGATCTAATTCACTGTGTAGCCAGAACAAACAATTGCACTTACATAAAAGGACAGTAGAGAGAAACACAGGGGATGGAAATAGGAAGGGGATCATGGAAGCAGACATTGCCATCAAGTACCTCGCACATAACTATTGACTGATTATGCAGAAATCAATCCACTGAAGTATCACCTACTTGGAGCATTCCACTGCATTTTCTCATCACCTGAGACGTATCAGTGAAACAGGGTCACCATAGAAAAATCACCTAATGAATCATTAGCATAATCTAGTTTAGAAAAACACTTTTGCCCAAAGAAAAAAAAAAAAAAATCCACATGGCTTTTCATGGGAAAAGGTGCTATATTCATAGCAGAAGATCAGGGAGTACAAATACAGTAGTGGAATGGCTGCTGCTGAGGTAGACAAACTAGTGGAAGAGGAGAAAGCAGAAGTGGAATGTGGTATTGTTCTCATCTCCCAAGCTATCCTGTAATTTCATAGCAACAGTGTAAACCTCTACTTTGAAATGGTGGGAGGAAAGGTGCCTTAGTTTTGTAGGAGGAAAAGAGGTGGGAAGGAAGGGTCACTCCCTTCATTCAGGATCCCAGAATTGCTTTGTAGGAAATGCACAATTCCAATTATTTGCATTTGAAGGTCAAACTTGGTGCCATGCATAAGCACAGTGAAACTCAGATTGTTCATGAAAACTTTACATTGCTTTCAACTATAAAAAAGTAAAAAATAATATATCTACTAAATTAAACTTGATGTGGTTTAAAATGGGAGCCAATCTGTTTTCAATTCTGCAATCATTCATTGCTCTTATTTTATTAAACCAAAAGACAGAACAAGCTTAGGATACATTAACTTAGTTAAAGCCTGATTTTATGATGCAAATGCCAGTCTTCACAGTTCAGTAAGTTCTTTTAAGTGTTATGTTACTTGTCTACATTACCTCAGCTGACAACTTTTTTTAATAATTCTTTTTTCAGTATGTATCAGGGTCCCTGCTTCTACCACCCAGAGCCATGCTGATCCAAACATTATCTGAAGTTATGCACATTGGCTTCACAAGAAGTTGCTACTCCATCACTTGACACGTGGTAACCATCGTATTCAGAGCAGCTCACAGGAGACATCCTGCACAGCCCTCATGGGGAGCATTTTACTCCACAAACATCACATGGAGGAACATTCATACATATCAGGTACAACCAAGTATCTATGTTTTAAGTCACTGTATGTCAACTGCTCCATGCATTTGTTTCCCACCTGGGAACCAAGGCACCATGAATTACATCACCTTCCTCCTCCTTCTCTTCATTAGCTGAGGGAAAAAACCCTCATAGATTAACTTGTCTGATTTTTTCACTGGCTCAAAACAAGCAAGCTAATGAATTCGTCAATGTTAGGGAAAAAAAATCTTTTTTAATTACTAGGAGAATATACATAAACAATGACAAAATGAAGTATTCAAAGGTAGTGAGTCATATAAACCATATACTGTATTTTAGAGATACTGTCACAGGAACTAAGAGTCATAAAAACTTGGAGCAGACATACAAATCCAGGTATTGGTAATGGAAATGAAAAAAAAATGCCCCATTAAAATGCTGATAATCCCTGTGAGAATGTATTTAAAGAAGCTCCTAATTAAGCAAGAGAGGCTTCGTTTCAGACATGCCAGAGCACTTTAACCCCTGCAATGTATAGAGATACCTTATTCAGTAATGGAAGAGTTCAATTAATTGAATTCATTTTTCTTATGCTGCAAGACAAGCAGAGGGATTTAACTTTGCTATAACACAACTAATAAAAGAGAAGCTTATGCTAAATAAGGTTAGCATGAAGCAGGACTCGATGCCTTAGCTATACCATAGCCCAGTGTAAGCAAGCAGTAGATACATTATTTTAAATCACACCACACAAATAAACAATTCCTTTAGAGGCAGTTTATGAAAACTAGAAGTGTCTAATGTCCATGTTGGATAGCTGTCAAGAAGTATAATTAACTATCATTCACATGTGAAGCAAAAAGTAACATCTTACTTGTGTTCAAGCGAAGTGTTGACGTATAAGGTAAATGGCCGATAACAAAATGCGCAGCTGTGAAATTGAAAGGCATTTTCAAAATAGCCATGCATAAGCGATAGGAGATGAAAGAAGTTCCCTGTGTTGTGCTGCTGGGGAAGGATTCCCTTTTTCCTCTCCCCCTCTAGGTGGTCACTAGTCTACTTTGTCTTGCCTGAGTCCCCTTAGAAAGACCATGTAAATTATAAAGTACTGCTAACATACAAAAATAATCAGCATATACTACAGATTAGACTAACCTGGATGTAATTGCCACATGTGCATAGCTATTCCACCAGAAATTGAAGGGAAGCATGCAAGGAATTGTTTTGGTAGAATTCAGAGACTGTTTTGGAGATAAAAAACTTTGAGATTACAGTTCCCTCCCCATCTATTTATTCATTCATAGTTTGCAGGTTTGGAAAATAATCCGTAGCAATCACCTCCATCAGCACTCTGTGGAGTGGAGCTATCTGTCACTACATGCAACTAAAGATGGAGTACAGATGGGCAATAACTTTATTATGACATATATATGTGTATTAAATAAATTCTGTAATAGCACTATTAATGAACTAACAAATATTTTAAACCTGAGCACTGAAAGAAAATAAAAATCGTATGACTGCCAAGAAAGCGCAAACTTCCCTCGCTTCTTCCCATTTGAATGGCCTTTTCTTGTATGCAGAGAGCACAGTTACCGTCAACGCCTATCGTGGGACAGTTCACTACAAACCACTAATAACCAGGGATGTATGTTACAGTAGGGAGAAGTGGGTCTACTTCCACTAAAGTTTTTACGCCTTCAGGTTTTTTTCTATCTTTTATTTCCCTCCTGCAAGGAGCAGGGACAGTACAGGCATTAGCACCCAGCACAGCCGTGCAGCAATACCAGAGGCAGCGGCACAGGTGGGGGCTGGACGCACACTGCATCTGTGCAGCAGCCCTCGGCGGGGGATCCCCACCAGCAAAAACATATTACAGCCGCCACCGCCAATTATATCTGATTTCCATGAGGGTGCAGACTCAAGCCTGCTAAAAAAATTCTTCTGCTGAGTGAAATTAATCCTAGTTTTACCAAGCCTTTACGTTTCAAACACATGATGTGGCTGCATTTCCACACCTAAACAATTGCTCCAAACCCATTCTTTCTTTTTCTAACTTACAGCCATCTAACCATAAAAAGAAACGGAACTGAAGTGCTACATATAATCTGAAAGTTTCTTACCTCAAAACATCAGCTAAGATTTCCAAATAACTATAATGCACGTTTATTACTTCTGAAGGTATATTAAAAAGCCCACAAAAATTATGCATTCTTGCCAGGATTACTTGCTATGACTTTTTACTTTCTCAGTATAGTAAAGCTCTAAATTATCCAGAAAGCCTAACAACTGACAAACAAGTAGGTGAAAAGTCATAATTCCTATTCTTTGAGAAAATCCACTATTTCAAATTACATTTTCATTTTCCATCAGGATTACCATTTACTTACAGACAGGACATTTAAAAAGAACACCAGAAACACCAGGACAAAGATCTTGGGATCAAAATGAAGAGTTGACCATTCCCAAGCAACAGCACCTGTGTCAGCCGGATTTCAGACTGTATGGAGTCTGTCTGAGTCACTGTCGTGCCCCGTGACTTACTCCCCTCTGCAGGCCATCCTGCCTTTGAGAAGCTTCTCCTATAACATGACAAAGTGGTTCATCCAAAGGTTAAACTGGCACACATAGTCCTGGATGTAGGCCAGTCAAAGTCTAGTCCATGCACATTTTCCTTCAAGGCATCATAGCAGTTTAGAGGAAACAAAACAGTGAACCAAACCAGCTGATTCAATTCAATTAAATTTGAATGTTATGATTCAGGCCTACTGTACCCATAATTGCTTTCACTTTTTCCTCACTGGAGGGGAGGCAGAGAAGGAAAGGAAGTTTAGTGTGCTATTTCTAAAATATATGGGAACCGAACATATCAAATCATCCACTGAAGCTTTCAGCTAGAAAAGCGAATAAGCAATTCAACATCTTCATTCAATAATTTAACATTTCCATTCAAAATTTGGAAAGCCATAGATATTATAACAGGAATCCTGTGCAGCATCTCATACTCAAGTGTGCTGATATCAAAGCTTGACCCCTTCTGAAACATAGTCAAAAAACAGAAACATTTTAGTCCAAATATATATTATCAGGGCTCACAGAGGCAAGTGGGTAAACTGAATTACACACAAACATACAAATTAGATGAAGTGCTGCCTAAGTATTTGGACATCCTATTTTTTTGCTGCTGGAGAATACGATAACTTTAGAGTTTCTAAAGTAGACCTTTTATTGAATGCTTACAATTGAATATTATTTTGGAAGTAGATCAGTGGAAGGTAGCTCAAATTGAACACCTTAGTAGTGTCATTGGAAAGCATCCCCATCTTCAACAAGGAAAAGTGGATCAATGATACTTAAACATCAAGCAATTATCTACAATTGTTGTCTACAATTATCATCAATCTTGAAATTTTGAAGCCATGAAATTTTGAAATCTTGAAATTTTGAAACCTCATTTTTACCATGAAACCAATAGATTAAGTAGCACATGCAAAATTTTATTCTAACAGCTACCTAGTAGCTAAAAATCCCATCAAAGTGCAGAAAGTTACACTAGAAAAGCGTTAGGATGGATAAATACAATAAATGTTGGAGTGAAGCAATAAGCACAGACTGTTTTTAGAGCTAACTCTACTACTAAGCAGCCTGGTCTGTCTAACGTAGCCTTCCCTCTGCCATGGCTAACTGAAATTACTGCTTTTCTTACACTGATGATTAAATAACAAATACAGCATTGTAACAGGGGAAGATGATGTGGAAGCCCATAGTGAACTGCATTTCTGTAGAGCAGTAGTAATTCATTTCAACATGGAGTCGTATAAAATAAGCACAGTAGTAAGAGAAATGTAAAGTTTTTCAGGATAGTTCATGACAATTTTAGCACTTGCCATGTTTCCCTGCAAAGTTTTCACTCTAGATATTCATCACTCAGACCTAACAGTCACTGCAAAGATATTTCAGATAACATTTGCAGAGGAAAGCCACATTATGATTCTGAAGAACTTCCAACATTCCCTCTGGCATGTGCCCTCCATGTGTACTCCATCACCAGCTTTCTGCTTTGACTGCTTTTTATCCCATTATCTTAACATACTGTACTACTCTTTAGGGGCCCTTTTTAAACTGTTTACTAAGGATATGTACTGGCTTCCCATAGCATAAGAAGTGGGAGACACACAGGTCAGTCAGTTCTTGTTCTGCCACTACCTAATGTGTACTAAAAGCAGTTTGGCTGGAACAGAAATTTCCTAATCACTTCCACCGAGTTCGTAAACATACTTGTTACAGACAAAATCTAAGCCTTGTGAGCTCATTTGCTGTGTGTTCTCAGCTCCTCCTGATATACCGCTTCTTTCCTTCAAGGGCATCTTTCATAAGCACAGTGTTACATTCATATACATGCCACAGAGCTAGAGGTCAACTGAAACATAGTTCCACCACCAATGTCTAAAGCATAGGCTATACAATTTTATGTGGCAATGTTTCACTGCATTATATCATAGCAAACATAAAAGGGATAACAGAGGTGTTTCTTAAAGAAGATTTTATCTCCAAAGAAAGCTCATGCCCAACCAGTGAAAAGGGAGTGTTGGAAGAAAGTGATCTGACAGCCACTGACTCTGTGTAACAAATACGCCAATGCGCTTGAGACACTACTGTGAAAATCTTTCTGCCATTTATAAGGAAGGTTTTTAAATACACACCAAAAAAAAATCTAGCTGCTATTTATCTGCAAATTTATTAGTCGTGCTCATTGGTAGCAAGCTATGATAATTTAAAACATCCAAATAACTCACTTAAACATAACTGCCACAATCCACTAAATATTCTGTATTAGTATCTACCCACGAAGGTAACGTCACAGACAAAATACCTATTCTGTCGAAAGGATGGTTTGATAAAACTACCACAGGAGTTATCTGCCCTAAAGATTATAACCTAATTTTCAAAAGACATGCCAGATAGCATGATGTCACTACGACAGCATGGTTCAGACGTGTCTGTGAAAAGGTTGATAAAGGAGGAAGGAAGGGACTTAGGAGTCTGTAAAAACACAGAAAACAAAACAAGGCATAGGAGAAGAACAAGAAAATTCATTTACACGAGATGTAAGCATCTCAGCAGTAGTCCAGCTAAAATAGTTAAAATGCCTTGGGCGTAAACCTGAGCTGAACTTGTTTAGCCAGGCTAAAGGCAAGCTGAGAGGAAATTTAATACCACCCTACAACTATTTGAATAGGAGTTAGAATTCACGTCAGAGATGCTGCCCTCCATACTGCATGATGCTACAACAATAACCTGTGGTCACCGCTCACAGCTTGGAAGGTTCCGATTAGACATTAGGGAAAAGCTAATCAGGAAGGTGGGGCAGATGGGGGACAGCTGCTGAAACCTCCATCCTTGGAAATTTTCAGGATTCAGCATGGCAATAGCGCTGGCTTAGACTAGATTGTGAGAGATCCCTTTTAACCAAAATTTCTAAGATTCTAAAAGAGCATGAAGAATTGGAATGGCAGAAAGCAAATAATACAGCTTATATATACGTGCAATGGTATTAAGATATATTGATATGACAAACTGTAGAAAGGTGTAGGATAAGACTGTTTAATATATACTTGCCATGTTCAGCACAATTCAGTTAGAAATTCTTAAAATTAATAAATTGAGTCTTCTTGAACTAGTCTCCAGTTTTAGTACTTGATTTAGTGATACAGGAAACAAAAATTACTTTAAAAAAACAAAACCCTTCTCCGATTTTCTGCTTCACCACATATATGAAACTATGTAACTCTCCCATCTCATTTTCATAAACATTTTTTTTTCTCCCTGACACTAAGACATCAGCCTTTCAAAGAAAAGCTAAAGCATGAACTGAAAGCAAGCTACGGAATATTATTATGACAAACATGCTCCTGCTCATCAATAAAGAAATGAAGGGGAAAAAATTACAGTGAAAGTGTTCTAATTTTAAAGGACACCATGAAATATTTATTGTGATAATAATAAGATGACCTAACATCAGTATTGACCCAAGACAGTCGATTTCATTGGGTTTAATGACCCATTACACATAGTTAATAGCCCAGGGCTTTGCTCTAAGCGATTAGATCTAATAGACAGAAGCATTCCACCTGTCATTTAGTGTTCAGACCTTATTTGATGCTGATTTTCTGAAGTTTATTCTCATAATTCAACTTTACTTGCTAAGTATTCTTCATGAGACACCCCAGTCCCAAAATACATGCCAACTGAACAGGACTCTGGTAGACCACTAAGCCTAAGTAACTTATTTTGCAGAAACACTTCAAAACTATTCAGAGAGACTAGCTTTATCTTAGCAACTATTATGAAGTATATGAAAAATAATTGAAAATTAGTCTTTTGGTATCAGTGACTAGCTTGTCAAATGTTAATTCCTAGATGCAGAGTTTTCAGAATAAATAAAAACATCCTTAAAGGCTGTAAACTTAAATACTATAAATTACAACAACGAAACCCTCATTTTAGTACTTTGCAACTTGTAAATTATATTTTAGAAACACATCTGATATTTTATGAAATATCATTTAAATTTCTTTATTTCACTCAAACTGTTTATCCCTTGTGAAGGCATTCAATTTTTAAACTGGTTCTTTCAGAATGATGTTCACATTTAAATAACAGCTTCTAACCTACAAAGTATGCATCTGTAGCCCACGTAGAAATACCAAAGTTGTTTTAGAGTAGTTAGTTTTGGTACCAGTGATGAAATAGCCACAGAGGAGTTGGTTCAACACATGCTGCTGTCTCACTAGCACCCCAAACATATAGATGAGCTCCGTTCTGTGCCTGGCTGTAACCCTCAGCCTTGGTCCAACTATGTGATGCAATTAGAGAATATAGTGAAATAGTGCATTACAAATGTGTGACCTTGGCTCAGTTTTGCTGAAAAAGGTTATTTCAAGATGTGAGAAAATGCATGAGCTAAGACCACAAAAGACTGAAAAAGTCAAAGCAAATAAGTGTAATTATTGATACAGAGATCGTTATCAGCTTAAAGATTTGATAGTAAAAATATTGACATAAAAAGCTAAGAATAACAATTTAAAAAAAAAGGTAATTGAAAGATGATAGAAGATTGGCCTGTTTCAAGGAAAAATAAAAGCTGACTTCCTCACAGCACTGAGGACTGCTTGCCAGCAGAGATTCAGCCATCCCATCAGGGTCAGTAAAACTAATAATGCTACCTATTTATTGTTCATATTAGCCAATACATATTTGCTGACATATTATATATCCTGCCCCTTTCCCAGTGGTAAAAAGTATCTGAACAAGACTGGTATGAACCAGGAGGATGTTACACCAGAATACAACGATATTTTAAAGGCCACATGGATGCACCCATATGAGCTGCAATCCTTGGTTGCCCTCCACAGGACATACATGAATACCATCCTCAGTACAAAATAGCTTTACAAAACTATTCTATTAGGCATCCAAACAAAAGACTGTAGTGAGAAAATATGAAAAATAAATATTATAGTAGGAAAATTATTTAAACTCTTAAACAGCTGAAGTCCTTGAGTTTAAAACGTGACATTTCTCATTGTGCATTTTCTCGTTTAAAGTGTGATTAACAAGATTTGAGCATTTGACCTCTGGAAGACAGTTGATGTTTCCTCACTCTCAGTATGCTTGCAATGAATAAAGGCTATGATAGCTGCTGCATGTACACAAAATCAAAAAAGCTATCATGTGTTGAGTGAAATTCAAATACAATTCAGGCATAAAAGCAAGTAATGTCTTAGTATGAGTAGCTTCATACTTGGAATCGTTAATATCTAATTCCAGATTTATCTATTAATTCACATTTCATGCAGCAGTGTTTAGAAGGATTTGGTTCAAAGACAAAACAAAGAGGCCATGGGTAAAGAGGCTGGAGCTCTGATTGAGTGCTCCAGGTCTCTGCATGTTTGCAGGCAACAGCCAACAACAACTTTTTCAGAAGGGTTTCAGAAACTCCAGGAGCTTAAGCTTTATCATGAGCAAACTGCCTTGCAGGTCACATCTTCCCAACATCTCGAAACTAGGCCACTCAGAAAAAAAGTCAGTACCCAACAGATCAGAGACAATTATGTTTTAATTATTTGTCCCACAAAATGGTAAAATTCTCCTTTTTGTACTCTTTTCACCTAATCCTAGATGCCAATTCACAGCTATCCCATACCGGTCTAATGCTGATCATTAGTAACTTTCATTACATTATCAAGATTGCATATACAACAATATTAGTTTAATGTTCTTGAAAACTCCTGAACAGGCAGAGTTCAGGCTTACTTTTCATGGAGTTGAGCTGAGTTACAGAAAGAAAAGAACTGTAATCACAATCTGTTCATACAATGACATCCAGCCATTTCATTGGTAGTCTTATTTGCCTCTTGCACTTCAATACTTCTTTTCATATAATAAAAATTCATTACTATAGACTCTTTAATTCACAAATCTAAGAATAATTTAGGAATATCGATTAGACCTTAAAAGATGAATAAAGTACAATTGCTCCAAGTCATTACTCCATTCCACAGGTCAACTCATGATGCAACAAATATGCATCTATCAGAAGTAACTAAACCCTTTATAAGCATACGACAAAGTCAACATTCACTGAGTGCTTGTGGTTTTTTGAGAACATGCTGAGAGCAGTTAAGTATAGTTCTTTAAATTCATACAGAAAGTCAGTACAGCTGCTGCTTCTCAGCTGCGGTAATCATAGGCAACTGCTTTTTGTAAGATTTTCAAAACCAGAAACTTTCTTTGTATTCTGCTTGTTTAATTTAATGTCAGCGTTCTCAATTTACAGATGCTAATTTTGTCTTTGACTTCTCTCAGCAAAAGTATGCCTTAGACAGGAGGGAGAAAAATAAAAAGTGTCTGGCGGCTGGGAATGGAATAATTTTGCATGTAAGCTGACTTGCACTTTAGATAGCCTTGGACTGATTAACCAATTGCTAAGCAGGAGTCCAGGTACTGTGTCCTTGAAATTATATGTAGCAAACCATTCATCTGTGGAAATTAAAGGCTAGGGAAATGGTTATATCCAGGAGTAATGGTTATACCTAGAAAATGGGAGAAGCTAAATTCCCAAAAAGTACTACTTAATGTACTACAAGTATATTTGCAGAATACAGCTAGGGACAGAAGACAGAAAAATCCTTTATATTCTTCTGTTAGAAATAAGCAAATTCTTGCCTACCAAATATGAAATCTGCTCTCCCCTAAACTCAAAATGAACGTTTTATAAAGTATCATCCACTGAATTAATCAATCATCTATAAACGTACGTATGTATTCAACCCAGAATATTAAACCTGTAAAAACAACCATGGGAGATAAAAAAAATAAAATGCTGGAAAGGAGGAACGGCCATTCTGAAAGGCATTCTGAAAAGGCAGGACATCCTGTCATTCCAGTCTTGCAGTTCTGCTATCTGGGCTCTCAACTTCACACTCCCTTTAATTTTCATTCCTGTTCTTCTTCTACGGAGACACTTTCCTTATTTACAGATTTATAGATTCAGCCCATACAATTCTTCCATGCAAAATGATCTATATATCACAAAAAGCTATGTTAGAAGTTGTTTGCTTTTATATCCAATGACCAATATTAATCCTGAAATTAGAGCCTATCTTTAAAATTCAACAATAACACTAAGAACATATTTAATTGCTAAAGTTAGAAACGTACACACGAAGTACAAAAAAGCTGATACCTGGCATAGCAGGAGTACACCAATGGTCTTTATTGATTTATGAAAAGTTCTGCCTATTTGTGAAAACAGGGATATTTTCCTTTCTCATTGAAATTGAGAATTTACAGATGGTTGACATCAGGGAGCCTTTTTTTCCTTGAGACATAAGCAGTACATTAACTGAGAACAAATCTCATAGCCCGCTCATTCAAACCAATCACTTCTGTCAGTAACAGTAAGTATGTATAGTCAATTACCTGGCAGATAGAGCAAAGAATCAGCACTGAACATTAAATTGCAAAGACCACTGTCAATGGGAATTTGAAAGTATAAATGAGCATGTATTTCTGTGAAATGGGAGAGCAGAAAACAGTCATTTCTGTCTGATGGAGGACTGGGGCGGGAGATGACACCAACTGTTGTATTCAAATTCCACGAAGAAAAACAGCAAGAGAGGCCTGACATCCCACTCCATACCCACAGCCCTGCCCAGTCATCCCATGGCTCTATCTGACTCCAGTTCCCCCCAGCCAAGCCTGATCCTGACCCCCACCTATGGGCCAACATCCTTGGCACGTCCCATGGAAGTGCGTGATGCCCTGGGGCTGGGGCTGCCTCCTGCCAGCCCCCCAGCCCTGCTCCCTGGCAGGGACCTTGATCGCGAGGTCCTGCCCTGCTGGTGATACCCCATAGACCCCCACCCCCAGAGAGCCCCCAGGGCCTCAATGTGCCCTGGCAATAAGTTTCAAAGAAAAAAAAAAAAATCTGATAAAACATTTTCCAATAAGCAATTTCCCCATAAGATTAACTCAGAGTATCTCATTAATATTCAGATACGCTGAAAGCACTAGAAATCTCACAGCTAATTCTTGCATTAAGGATATTAAACAAGTTCCTTCAACTCAAAAAATAGGCTTTTTGGAGAAGGTTTCCTCAAGTGAAGAAGGGTCTTTGAGTATGGTTTTTCTCAGCTTATTCTAACCAAGCACCCTCAAAACGCTAGGTGCATTCATCACCTATCACTCTGCTGAAATCTAAATAATAGAAAAATATAGCAGTCCATTAGCCTTAAGTAGCTTATGAGGATGTTTGTATTTCACATGGATAAATTTAATTAGTGCTGTGGGTGGCAGAACTCCATTACTCTCCGCCTTCATCCTTTGTAAAAATTACCCAACTGCAATATGAACCATATCCTTTAAACAGTGCTCTACATTTCTATTCAGAAAACACGGACATATGGTTTGAAGTGTTCATTCTTAAAAATGGGTAAAACCATAAAAAGTGTAAGTAAAGTCAACCTATGTAATTGTAACCTACACAAAATCTGGAGTCAACTGTAGTACCCGTCAGATAGCTTGGGAATACTATGCTGCTTGTGCCTTATTTACATTTAAAAGAGTTACTGAAAGTTGAGAGCATTTGTAGAGAAATACAAATGGCCTTTTTTGGCACAATGTTTTGCATTTTACATCAGCATGAAAAGTCATTGTCGACTTTATTTTCTTTTCTCTAAGCAGCTGCGTTCACCGCAGAAGCATTAACCAAGCATATTCTATCCACAAAGGCTAAAAAAAAAAAATCTGTCTACAGTAGGTACTGCCTACACTTGTATCGACACTCTGTGTGGCACCTTTTATTCCTCCCATGAAAGGATTTCACACATAGCCTCCCTATCTCCTTTATATTGTTAGCGATTCTAATTATAAATTCAAAACTTAGTTCTCTATCATAGGCCACAAGGGAAGACAGCTCCATTTCTCTGAAATTTCAGCCAGAACAAGTCTGGAGTTTTTCAGACCAGACGTAATGTGGGCCTAAACTTGCCCTCAAAAGCCACTGCATGTGCCTTGTGCTGGCTTGTACATAAAAGCCAACCTAGAGGTATATTCACACTCCTCTCAGATTGCGCCATATGAATGTGCAATTCAAACGTGCTCAGAAAAGCTGCAGTATTTTTTAAGGGAAAAGATAATTCTATAAACCTTGAGCAATACCTCCATTCATGCGCATCTTTTGCATTATATAAAAAAAAATAAACTAACTGGAATGTGGGCCTACTGCCCCCAGTCCTACTGATAAATCCTTAGCCAGTGAAGGAATAGAAACTCTTTAAGTGAGGGGGAAAAGCTCCACAGGATTTTAGCCAGAAAAGGCTTTAATAGGAATGATCAACTGGCTATTGCAAGGAACACATAGGAGCACGTCATCATAAGACCTCCCTCTAATGAGATACAGATCTTGATTGATATTTTATCATCTCTTGAATAAACAGTAGGGTCGTTTGGGTTTTTGTTTGGTTTATATACATGCATACACCCACACCTATATACTTATGTGTATTTATAAAACAAGTGTAACAAATTGGGCCAAAGACCAAAGCCCATTGAAGAAACCCCCAAATGCCATAAATTCAGTTCTATTTAAAACTCAAAGTTTTGTGTGTCCAGCACACATTTCTTGACTATTACATGAAAAACAAGTTTGGTCTTCCTGAATTCATAATGCTAGGATTACCTACCTTTGTTTGATCAGAACTGAAATTTCCCATTAACTCTCCCTTTCTCCTTTCCCTACTGGCATGTACACAAGAACATAAAAATAAATGACAAAAAGCCTTATGCAAGACAAAAGGCCCTGCGACATCAGTCATTAGTAAGTTATTTATTCTGAAAATAACTAGAGGAATTATTTTCTCTAATATTTGACATTGCAGGGATTTCCAATACTATCCCACTGTCTGAGCTGTTGCTGGAACTAGCTCCACAGAATTTGCCTTTTAAATAACTTTAACAGATTGGTCAGCCCAGGAGTTGAAATTTCAAGACACCCAAAAATGTCTGCTCTGAACACTTGCTTACTTTGTAAGGGCTTAGTCATACTTATCTCAAGTGCAACATGGATATTCCAGTTAATGAACTGAAACAGTGAAAGGTGTCAAGACAATAGCAACTGTAAGATCTCATTAAATTTATTCTCTTAGTCTTAACATTCATAATTTCTCAGATCCAAATTTTCATAGTTTCAGAGATTTTTGTTTACTTGACTATCTTGAGAAACTACTCTTCGTCATCCCAGAAAATTGACTACACTGATAGCGTACTAAGTCAACAGGGCTTTGCGCTACCAAACACAGCAATCTCCAGCAGTGGCTGCACACTTGCCCAGGGAAAAGACAAGTTCAATGAATGCACAGATCATGTTTCCAGCCAATGCTCTCCCAACTTCCAACTATTTTCACCTGAGACAGTTCCTGAACTGAATGTGATGCCAATACATTAAGTAGGCTTCATTTAACTATATTCCATTAACTCATCCAATGTACTACTGAATTTTATTATATTATAAGCTCATAAACCAGACAAGACTGACTAGAGACAAAGGAGACCAATGAGCTAATCTTACAACAACCATGCAGAGTGTTTGCCTTGGAACAGAAATGCAGATGTTGGAAAGTGATCTAATCCTAGTCATTTTTCAGATTTTTAAAGATGCTTCTTTTCATGAGAATCAGGAAAGCTTTTCTGAACTGTCCTTGGGCCTCTATCTTCCAGACTGAAAATAGCAACAGTGTTGTTTCCCCATTACTGATCATTAGTTATCAGATGTGATAGTAGAAAACACACAAGAAATGTCCACAGATAAACAAAACCTGACTCAACTCTCTGCAGATCTGGGTAGTAAAAGTCAGCATAGCTTATTTGCCAGTTAAGCTGTTAATATTTTGCAGACTTTTTGCCTGCATACTAATAAACACCCCTTGCTAAATCCACAATATTTGAAAGCTACAAAGGGGGACAATACAAAACAGGGAGAAAAGTTACACCTTTCAGTAACATTTGAGCATAGTCTGAAAACATTCTTTGAGAGATCTTTTTAAATAATTACATCCTTCTCATAAAAATAAGGACTCCCCCAGAAGACAACACACAACTCTTATCTTTCACATGGAGTTAAGAACATATTCTGTTACTGTAAACTATATTCCTGGTTTACCTGGATTCTGCAGTCCTTCCCTCTGCTTTCCACTCCCCCTCCATAAAGTAGAAACGCAAATTCATTACATAGGCTTAAGATCATTTATTCAACCTCAGAAGAGGGATCCAGTGTGAAAGGAAGCACTACTGACCAACTGCAGAATCCACTGTCTAGTTGGTACTAAGGTGGCTAGTGGCAATAATGTATAGGACTCCCAATTCCTCTGCTGAAGATCTGCCTCTTCTCCTCACCATAATCCAGTTTGTTTGTCTTAAGGAGAAAGCAGAAAAGGTGCAAGAAATTTGTAAACAGGTTTTAAAAAACCCAAAATCTTCAATGTGATATACAGCAATTTCAAAACATTGTAGTTGTTCTTCAATCTGTGCAAACAACAAACTGTTACGTGAAGACCAAAGACATGCAAAAATACTGTTCTTGAATACATTAGCTGGACATAGCATATACTGCTCAATAAAGTAATATCAAAGGTAAAAGTAATGCTCTAGTTGAGTGAACTGAACAGTTAAACAAAAATTCAATCACAGGGATGGAGAGGAAGATATCTATTCAATGACCTTGTTTTGGATCTATTAATGGTCATGGCTGACTTTACTTCTAAGTTCAGTGTTTTTCATTCATGAGATCAATATAAAAGACACAGAGCTGACCTAAATCAAAGTTTTTCTCATGCTTTAATTTCTCAGTACTTTAACTGTGTATCTTCACATTGCTATTTCACAGGATGTGGAAATGCTGAATGCTGACCCTGTTTGCTTTTTACATGTAACTTTATCCTCAAAATGTTTTCTCTATTATATTTTAATTTCAGTACCAACATTATCAGAGTAGCTTTCCTACAGCTATGGGTTTTCCCTACATTTTTAATATAAGCTATTCATCAGCACTTTTATAATTAGGCAAAATGTTCCAAGAAGCTAATAAGAGCAAAGAAGATACATTATCACATATCTTGATCTGACATTATACAACAGAGCGTCATTAAAAGAGAACAAGACAGGAAGAGAAAGATCAAAGTGATAATAGCAAGCTGATTCTCAAAAGACAGCAATGCTCATGCAAAACTGTTCTCAATGGTTAACTTTTTCTTTTGCCTTCCTTCTATTGACTAACCAGCAGAACCT
The DNA here is from genome assembly GCA_013401275.1 of Pandion haliaetus. NCBI lineage: Eukaryota > Metazoa > Chordata > Aves > Accipitriformes > Pandionidae > Pandion > Pandion haliaetus. The sequence continues at coordinate 13,863 of VYZV01006796.1, read as the reverse complement.
CGTTTTTAGAAATGCATGATTGTGATAAATCAATTTGGCATCAAGTTTTAAGCTTCATGGTGCACTAGGCAGGACACAATGAGTCACTGCAGTAGAGCAAAAGCAGAGAAAAAAATTGTAAAATGGAATCAGAGCTAGAATGAGACAGGGAAGGAAGAATAAGGATAGGAATTTGAATTCATTCTGATATAATTACTGAACTAGACACATAACTTGGTCTTTACTACACTATAGTGTAGAAATTTCTATAAGAAGCTGAACTGTACCAGACATATCTAAAAGAAAAACACAACTTCTGGGAATAGTGCATTTTACTGCCAGAGGGGCACTATTGGAACAAAGTAAGCTAAAGTTCACCATTAGAGAGTTTTATTTATACATATTCTCATGGTTTATAATACACTGGTCTGGGAATAAACCAAAAGGCCTCCACATAGTGGTAAAACTTAAACCTCCAATGTTGTAGAGCATTAAAGAACTGACTGAAGTGGATATGCACTGCCTCCTCCTTTAATTCATCAGTAAGAAATTGGACAGTAAAATTCTGCCAGTATTACACACACTATACTCACAGATTCACTACTTTCATTCATCTCGCTGCTCTCTAATTTATAAACATGCAGACAAAGCATAAATATTCACCTTGGATCTGAAAACAGACCATACATCTTTCCTTCTTAGTTAGGAAAGGATCAAATATGAAATAGGGCTACAGACAAGTTTTGAAAATGATACACCTGACATGTCAGTGAAGACTAAAAGAACGGTGCGTTTAAATCCTGGAAATGAACTGCATGACTTTTATAGAAACACAAAAGGAAAAAAACACTTCAATGTATACCCTTTGAAATCTTATACTGAGTGGTCTCTTCTCCCACAGGAAAGGTAAATACCATTACTAATCTTAACAGCTGCTAAACACTTCACAGAATCAGATCCTAGGAAGTTACAAATTCATATGCGGTAAGACAGTTGGAGATACTTCTACTTCTTCTGTAGAATAATGATGAACAACGTCAAGAAGTCTGGTTATGTATCGTAACAACTAGCATTAAGCTGTGATAAATTGGGTAGCTAATAAATATCTGACTTTAGAAAATGCTGTTAGAAGGCATCCAGTGTTAGAGGGAAGATGTCACCGTAAAAATCTTGCAGATACATGCTGAGCTTTTCAATGGAGGTCCCATTTATGCAGATGCTTGAAATGGAAATATAGATAAAATATAGCGATCAGAATTCAGTGTTTTCACGCTAATCTAGATTGAAAGTATTAAAATTTCAAATACAAAGTCCTTCCTTCAGCCTGGCCTGAGTATTGGAAAAGTCTCATTCAAATCATAACTCCAGTTATCACCCACTCTAAACAAAATCAGACTGAGTTGCCTAAACTTAATTGTTCCTGAAAATTCTCTTTTGTCTGGACTCCAGACTTCAGATTTTCAAGATTCTCTTTGGTTCTCGACCTTGCACTAATGACCAGCATTCACACACAGCATCCAGTTCGTGACTGGTGCAGTCTGTCTCGCTAATTTTAAAAAATATTTTGTTTAGGTTTTTTTTGGCTGGTTGGCTGTGGGGGTTTTTTATTGTTTGTTTTTTAAGTATAGCAAGAAACAATTTTAAAACTTGGCTAAAAAAAGCATTCTAGATATTTTCCATGCAGTTATTACACAGCTTTGGCAAATTTATCATCAAGCCTGTTGCAGGAGCAATCAAACCCAAAATTGACCCGAGAACATTGCATCACTTAAACCAAATCAAAGAACCAGTTCTGGGTGGGAAGACTTGACTAAATGCACTCAGACTCCATGTACAATATTGAGAGACAGCCACACTAACATCTGGAAACTAAATAATCTGAGAAGCAGCCTTGTGCCCGGCTTATCCAAATATCATAAATCATTCTTGGCACCTTACCAAACATAATCACTTTCATTGAGAAACTTATATAAAAACGCAAACCTCTCTATAGCAGGGCAAATGATTTGTTAAAGCCTTATACAGTAAGAAGTATTGTGTCTAATGAGACATTACACTAGCTCCGTGTAAAGAAGTGTTTGGCAGAAGTCAGGATTTTGGAAACAAAAACTCAGAAGAAATTTTCTGGCTTCCTTATGCTACCTCCCATCATTAAGACAGCAAGTAATGACCACTCAGAAATCTTTCAGAAATAAATTTCCACTCAAACATTTCTTTTGATAGGGTAGTTTAAGACTGCTAAAATAACTGCATACGACAAATGGCAGGATTATGTTTGTGTTGATGATTTAATTTCTTTCTTCATTAGATAAAAAAAGCTCCCCCTTACCTTTCAGATCTATTGAGATATTTAGCATTCCTGTTCCCCTCCACTCAGTTTCATTGCTCAACAGATTGTTCTTCATTCCCTGTCTCATTCAATTTACATGATTTTCAGACTGCTTCCTTCTTGCGATTACTGTTCCAAGTGGCTTTTAGCTGATGGCTTACAAGATCAACTTATCTTGTAATTGAAACAAATATGTAGCAAGAAAACTTTTTAGAATTAAAACCAAAAGTGCAATGGGTTATGAATTTATTAAAGACAGGATCTCTTATACTAGCATATTTTAGTCTGTATTACAAAACCGGGTTTGAGATCTGTGGGGTTTTTCCGTTAGACTTTCCATGAGGCTTTTCAGAGTTAAGTGTGCACAAGTGTGCCTCCTTTCACTCAGTGAGATATACATGATCAGCATTTGGTATCCCCTCTGCTAAAGTGCTTTTCTCATGGTCTGTATCAGAATTTCTTGCATCTCTTTCCCTAGTTTAATATAAGGGTGTGCGCACGCGCGCATATATATATACACACACATATATATACACATATAAAAAACGTGCCTATTTAGTAACTGAGAAGACTTTGAACCCCTTTGCTCTGTGATACAGACTCACTGCCTGTTCTTAAGCTGTGAGCAGGCACTACTGTTAGCAGGGACAAGCACGTTAAATTGGTTACATTGTGTACTGGGACTCCAGTGTTTCCACTATAGTCCACCTGCATTCACTGTATTCACTGTTAACTCCTCAGTTTTGTTATTTCCTTTATGCATGAATTATATTTTTTCTGGGTTTTCATCTAGCCTGACAACACTAGGTGTGTACAAGCCTTTTATCTCATTTTCCCCAGATAAAATACATGCAAACCTTTTTATTCATTGTACAATAGCTATTCAATTACTTTTCCAAGGCCTGCAAAGCAGTTTTGCTAAGGAGCTCCAGGAAGGAACAACAAACCATCTCTATGGGTCCTAGTGTTGGTATGCCATCTTTACAACCAGTAACCTGAGGAATGAAATCTACCTGTACCCTAAGAAGACAGGAAAATAACAAGATGGGCTCTCACACAGGAACAGAACATCTGAAAAAACAGTGAGGTCTAGCAACAAGTTTACTTGTGGTCCAGACTGAAGTCCAACATTTGAATAATCCCGCAATGAGTACTCATTAAGTTTGTACTTCTGAAATATAGTATCATAGCATCCTCTCAGTAAAGCAAAACCAACTGAAAATATAACATGTCTCAGAACTAGGTATTATCAGAATCAAACATGCTTTTCCATTAAAATCAATTGATAATAGCCACAGAATGAAAAGTTCTTTAAATCTTTACAAGTTATCCTCCCATTCCCGGGGAATTTAAAACCTAGTGAATCTTTTAGCTTTGTCATCATTTTATTTAGATTAATATCCAAGTTTGTTTTGTTCTTGGTCACAGATGTTATTCTGACAACAAAAACAAGGACAGTGACACCTACCCCAGGCTTTTATCATTCGTACCAAACAAGGAAAAATCCAGTCTTCCTGCTCAATTTTCATTTTAAGACATATCTCCCTCTCATGAATGCAGATACACCTAGAGCCACATAGTCTTGGATAAACTGCCACCTGCCCAATTCAAACCCACCTTGCCTTCAAGTCAGCAAGGGGGAAGCAGCAAAAAAAGTTATGCTTACCCTGGTAGCAGACTTCTGCCCATCCAAATCACACGAGATGTGCTTTAGGGAAGGTCAGACTGACTTCAGGTGCGCAGATCTGTTACATTTCACACCAGCAATAGCTCAGTCACAGGGGCCATCCTTTCCTTCCACCAGAGCAATCTCGGTGGTCTGTGCAGAGAAAGAGACTGAATTCCAACACCAAGTTAAAGTTATAAGCTTAAGAGTCGGTATGTATGGCACTCTCACTGTAGCCTGCTTTCCCACTTCAGGCAAGTCAGCACAAATTTATCTGTTCAGTCAATGAATTATTTGAGGCAGCTATTCCTCCACCCACATGTGGTAGTTGCAAAAAGCCCCCGATTTTTTTGTAAATTAGTCAACACAGTTTAATAACGCAAATTAGACTAGATGAAAAACCCCATTCAACAATCAGATCACTTGTAAATGAAAGTCATAAGGCCTCCTTTGGTCCAGTAGAAAAACAATGAAACTATGTGCATGATATAAAAAACCCAAACAAAAACCACAAAAAAAGCTCCCAACCACCCACAAACAGAAGATACATTCATACTGGAACGATTAAGTTGAGACTCGAAGAACAATTAATGTATTCTGTCACTTCTAATATCAGTACTTTTTTCTGTTATATTTTGTAAAATGTTTCTGCTATTAATCATATGAATGTTATCACCTAACACACCTCTCCTTCACCTTTTTTAATAGTAGACACTATACAGTATTTCATTTTTCACTTGCCTGTGTGTGTCAAGGGCAACCAAATACAACATGCAAAAGCACAACATGATCCATGGGTATTTATGGTGGTACACACTCTGCATTTATCTTAATAAAATTATTACAGCACAAAACAGAATTAACAAGGTTGAGGGGTAATTGAGCCAATATGTCATTGTGTACTAATTTTAAAAGGGTTTTTAAAAGAGTGAATAGCTTGTTCAAGAGGTTCATATCTGAATCTTCTACAAGACAGACACACATAACTGAACATCTTCAAGGGATTTGGTTTGAAGTTTTGTACTTGGAAGAGATGGAGGGGTCTCGCTCCAGTTTTTTTAAAGACAGACAGCCCTATCAATAGGTTTAGTTTTCTGGTCACAGAAGCACAAACCACTACTGGTTCCAAAACCAACTCTTTCTGGAGATTTAGGCTAACAGCTTAACCCTTTGATTCAGTCTTCCTGGCTGTAAAACAGGGATGAAACTGAACATCAGCTTGTTACGAGGATTCTGTAACCAGCACATATTTGCAAAGCACTAAGATGATGAAAAGTGTAATTAACTAATTATTATCTATTATGATGCTAAGAAATATTCCTAGTTGAATGCCACCTAAAATATCACAGTTTTTGTGATTTTAAGAACTATTAATAGGGAATGAGTGTCAATCCGTTACATCGAACTTGGTAACACAAGAGTACCTTCTTTTTCTTCCCTCTTCTCCTCCTTTCTAGAATATAGTCTTATACTCTACTTTTCCAAACTGATTTTTAAGCACTTAGCCAGAGGAGCTACTGCCAGTATGAGTGGCTTGTGTTTAATGTTGGTCAGTGGGGACAAAAAAAATGTTAAGTCTTGCAGCCGTTGCAGGACCACACAGAAACTATGTTTTAGCTCTTGTACACTAGTAAAGATTGGTACACTCACTAGCTTTTCATAGTAAGTTAGCTCAATTCTAGATATATACACCAGAAACAGTAAAATCTTAATCTATTTTTATTTGGAAAGATAAGAAAGAATTTTACTTGTGTGGCATATTCCATTACGGACTTGAGAGCACCCACCAAGTCCAAAGCATCAGTTAAATATCTCTTTTAAAAATAATATTAACCAGAATGCCATTCAAAATATTTTAATAATGTTTGTGGAAGGCTAATGTGCAAGCAGATGTGGCAACTGAAGTGAATATTATAGTGGAATCATTTGTGCAACACCAAGAATGGTGGTCAAACTTATGATGAGAAATTTATGTTCTTGCTTCATAGAAGACTGCCACATAAAAGTCATCCCACTGCTACATTCAAAATCCTGGCCCGACAACCCACAGAAAATGAAGTCACTCTATAAATTCCTCTGTCAAGATTAATTTTGGTAAAACTTTATCACAGTCTGTGCAAACGCTGTTGGTTCTATCCCTGGTCAGTTCCTCACAGCTTTCCAATAACTCTAATGTGGGTTTGTGAACATAAACAGAAAATAAACTCAGTCATTTCTTTTACAACGTCAATGCTACAACCACTGTCTTCAAATTCTGTACTGAATACCCAAAGACTGCCTAGAGAGTACCATTATTTTATTATCATAACTTTGATTTCATCTTTCTGTGAGAGAATCCAGTACACAAGTGATTTATAAATGAAAGAGAATTAATTTAAGAAGAATACGTGTCCCAAGAACAAAACGCAATGCAGGCTGTTGAAACAGACTAAATGTGTTTGTCCTTTGGCTTTAACAATAATAACTACACTCATAATTTCCCAATAATTTGATATTTAAACACGTTCAGAAAGAGCCAGTCAAACAAGGGTTTATCCACAAGAAGAACAGCTGCTCTGCTGAGGAAATGAAGCAAATCAAAGCTTTCAAAGGCAGATGCATTTTTGAGGCTGCAGAGCAAGGACAGCTCTCACCCTCACGCCTCCTTGTGCACAGGGGAGGTGTGGGAGGTTGACGTCGCAGAAAAATCCCGAGATTTTATTTAACGAAAAATTAAAGCCATCAGATTCTGTTTGCAAACTGAAAGTCTCTTGTTAAAAAGCATGACACGTCCAAGGCTTTGCGAAAACATTTTCTTGTATTTGCAGCAAGGAGAAGTCAAGTTATCTCAGATTCCCCTCTGCTGAATGAACCAAGTCATTAAACTGGCATTTGCATTGAAAGGCTTCTCACAGGGCTTTCTGTCAGGCCTTTCAAACGGGAATGAAATGAATGAGGGCCAGCTTACAAATGATGCATTGTTGAATGTATGTGGGAGCAAACAGCCACCATTGTGAGTGCAGGTGGGAAAGAAAAATGAATAGACAAGGAAGCTCAGGGAGATGGAGAATCTCATTATTGATGGACTATGTGCATGTCTTTAATGAAGTTTACCCAATAAAAGATGGATTTTCCCCTGATCCTTCTCTTTAAAAATTAATTATGTTGAAAAATATACAGTGGTGAAACATCTCAAAGATTATATATGCTTCTCTTCCATCATTATATTACTAATTAAGATCTAGAAAGACTTCCTTCAGGTACCTGAAAGCATTCAAGTATTTCAAAAGTCAACTCAATCACTTACAGAAGTATCCTCACAGCCTTCCATTCAGATCAGGAAACTGAGGCATAAGCTACCAATAATGTTATCCTAAAAGCAGATTTGTTACCCACTGTGCAACAGACCAACCTCACACAGTAAGGAAAGATATTACTTTATTCTGTGCATGGTGCTCAGTGGACTTTCCACAAATCAAGCACACCAGATTCATCAGGTATGTCCCTCTTCCACAGTAACAGTTGCATCTAATTTATTAAACTACTCCTACCTGGCACATATTCAAATTATCTAATGCATATGCATAGGATTACATAACCATGACACATCAGATGCCTCCTCCACATGCAAGGGGGTCTTGGGTGGTCTTTGGTGGTTGTTTGAGGAGGTATGCCTTCCTCACTTTGACCACTTAGTCACTCTGTATCAGGTCAGTGGTTCATTTTCCTGCCAAGACGCATACACCATTAATCAGGAAGAATAGAAAGGATCAGAATGATCTTGGCTAACTAACTTAACTTAAAAAGGGACTTTCTAATCTACCACAGGACTGTCTATATCTGACATCAATGGCATGCAAGAAGAATGACTTAAAACTCAGTATTTTTTAACTCCAGTCCTTTTACTATGGAATTACACATTAGTCTTCATTTTATCTTCTCTAAAGTAGGATGCAAAAACATGCCCTAATGCCAAAAGTTTAAACAAAGAACAAGACCAGAAGCAACAGATGTTTCAGTGACACTGCATGGAAAATATTATCTCCCTGTCACAATCTTTTTATCTGTAAATAGTCTCAGATTCTCTTCTGCCATATTCTTCACAGCTGCTTCATCAGTTTTTCTCTCCCGTTGTCTGGTGGCAGCTTTTATGCACATTTTCCTCACTCAAAAGGCACTTCAAGTCTCATTTCAAAACATTTCTTTGCCATTCTGTTGTCTTCCTACTGCTTTTGTTTTGCAGTGGAACATGCTTAGGCAGTATTTTTGCACTGTAGTTTCTGTATCATCTACTATTAGTGTCTCTCACCATTTAATTGTGCAAGCCTCTATGTGTTACCGTTTACATCTAAAATGCTTAATTCTACTAATTTTCAATTTACACACTGTATCCCCCTTCCCTAAGAATACCATTACCTTCATTTGATTCTTAAAAACTGCTTATTTTACTCCTCAACCTCCATGTCAGCAGAGATCTTAACTACTTTATAGTTTTCCTCCAGGTTAGTAACATTAAACAGTGCAGGATCAGGAACTGATCCCTGATGGGCTGCAATAGAAATACATCTGCAATAACCTTCTGAGATGATTATGCTTTTCTAATGGAGTCAACATGCACAGTGGGTTGGGTTTTTTTTTTTTTATTATTCTATTTAAAATGTAATAAAAGCAACACCCTAAAATGCCCTACAAAAGTCTAAAGACATGTTTCTGCCACGCAATACTGTGATGGTCTGACAAGTTGTAGTCAATGCCTCAAATATTCGTTAAAGACCTTTGGTGGAGAAGATGCCTCTGTAAAAACACTGGAGTTGTGTGAACAGGACAATGTGGCCGGAGGAGAGGGCCCCACAGAGGGTGGGACCGCACTTCTCCAAAGCTGCAATTCCTTACCTTAAGTGACCATGAGAAGGAGCACCCCATATGCGCCTGGAGGAGGGGGCCCCACAGAGGATGGGACTGTGCTTCTATCTTAAGCGGTCGTGCCAGCAGCGAGAGAGAGGCAACTCCCCAATGAACACACACACACACCCCAAGCTCACCAACCGATTCCAGAGAACGCCGGGAACGTGAACTGCACGTGTCGAAACCAACGACTAACACACTATAAAAGAAGAGAGAACAAGTTCTCGGCACACGCCCTCCAGAACTGGATCTCTATGCTGGCTGGACCAACGCTGGACCCAGGACTGGTGAAAACTTTTTCTTCTCTTTCTTTCGTTCTCTCTCTCTTTCTTTCTTTTCCACAATCCCTAACGCCTCATCCTTTTAAACATAAACCGTTGACCAAGTCTGGGACTAGGAGTGGATCTAGCTGCCCCGGGCTCCTCTTTGAGAAGGAGTCCAGAAAGCAAGGGGGTCTGCTCGGAACCTTGTGACTTAACAGGAGGGATCCCCTTCCAACAGAGTTTCATGTTCCTTTTTCCACTTCATTTCTACACCTCCCTTCCCTTTTCAAACAGTGGCTTAATGACACGATGCAAGGTTCATATTGATAAGTTCACTTGTTCTTGGGCAAGGTTAGCTAGGTTGAATAAATGTTGATTGTTGTTTGAACTCCCTGGTGTCGCTTCACCTTAATTCTGACAAAGGAAATCCATGAACCTGAGTCGCTCCAACTTTGGGACGCGACAAATACGTGTAACACAAAGTCACTAGTGCTACTACCATCTTATCACCCACAGCACCATCATTGCTGCATCAGCACACTGAGACAATAAGCCTTGCAAGGAGAGCTGAACACTTTAGAGAACTTTTACTTCCATTAGAACAACCAACCAGCCCTTGAAATCAAAGGTCTCACCCAAGACTGAAGTCAGGAAGGGAGCATTGGCTGGTGAATCCCAGACTTACCCACCTAGGCTGTCTAAAGAGCCAGGATTCAGACATACCTCTGCATACCCTGCACACCTCTTAACTCTGTGTTAATTATGAAACTCATTTGCTGCTGATCTTGATACATTCTAGAGAGATTATAAAATTCTCATCTCGGACTAAAGAGTGAATATGAGATTTTGAACCTAAAAAGGTTCAAAGTTAAAGCACTATCAGTTACATTTGGAGTTTAATTAAAAATACAAAGCTAGCTTGACAATGCTTTTGTTTTTTAATTTATTTTACTGATTAGAATAATTATATTACCTTTTATACTTAAGACACAAGTATTAGGTTGGACATTCATCCATTCTTTGTTCTTTTTAAATATTGATACAACGCTATCAGTCACCTTCTGGAATTTCCCTAATGCTCCAAGATTTATGATATACCAATGTTACAGATGACTTGTCGAGATAATTTTTAAAATAGCTGCAAGAAGTTCAGTCCAAATATCTTGATGGAACTCAAAGGTTAAAAACATTTTGCTTTAACAAATACACTACCAAATAGGAAACTGGAAGATAATTCATTGTCAGTTAACTATATAAATCAGTACTTTTCCAAAACAAAAATATAAGACATATTCATCTTCCTGAATTATTGGTAATACCACTGGTTCCACATTTGGATTTATATCTTCTTATATTTCCTTTCGTCCCTTAGACATACATGCTTATTTCAAAAAATATGTAATGTATTTTATAATACATGTATTTCAAATACAATTTCTATACATCATCCTTCTGTTTATTACCCTGAGATACCCATTTGTGTCATTTTACATCATCATCTGTAGTTCCAAAACAAAAAAAAAGAAAAAAAAGATTTTTTTTTAAAGTTTCATTTTCTCAACGAACTATTTGTTTTGACCTATGAAGTATGCTTTTTAAGATCATAATTATAAAACATTCTGCAAACAGTTCCCAAGCATCAGTTAGTCTTCTCTCCAAATACTCTCTCCTAGTTCAGGAATCTCATCTGTTTTCAACTGTACCTAGCTGCACTGAAAACCTTGCGTGGTTTCTATTGGTCTGGAGTTTTCTTTCTGCACATAAATCATAATCCTATTATATCATGTACTTTTTAGTTCTGTCATGTTATATTCTATCAGATTTATGTCCAATATAAAACTCCCTACACTGTATGTAAGGTTTTTGAACATGGAATTTGTAGTCTATAGAAATGCTAAAGTTGTTTGGCTTGGGGGCAAGGGACACCACACACCACTAGCAGCATTACATCTCCAGCATAAGCAAATCAAGCTGAAACCATCTATGCTAAAGCATTTTTCTCCCATCATTTTACAGATGGCAAAGAACTGAATAACCCATTTTCTTGTGTGATTTGGTAATTGATAGGAGAATAATAAATACTATATTTTATATCATGAACATGCAAGTATTCTAGAGCATTTGCTCCTAGTTACCAGGAATTTGGAAATAAGTAACATCATTTTACATGAATGTAACTTCATTTCTTTTTTACCCACTTAGTCATTCGTAATAAGGTCATAAATATTTATTTTAACATTTCAATTCCAGGGACTGAAATAGTGATATTTTAGTTACCACGTCGTCAAGTTTAAATTTGGAAATGAGTAATTCCAATTAATCTTAATAATAATAATAAGAATAATTAAGCTCCTACCACTGAGTTTGGCTAATACATGATTTCTTTTCATATTCTGGCAGCCTGATCACTGCCTTTCTCCATTTTGACTCTGTGATAAATACCCCATTCCATACCTCCTCAGCACTTCAGTCATGAGTTTAAAGAGATTCTGATATATCCGGAAGACTCATTCTTTGAACACAATTTCCCTCTATGCTGGGCAAAAATCACAAGTTGTACAGCACCATCCTTCCACTGAAGATGAACCAAAATACATTAGTATCCTGTGTGCACTTGCTTAGTCATTGATTCACATTAAGTACATCCTCTATTTGTTTAACAGAAAAGAGATCCAGAATATTTGGGACAATTTTCTCCTGTTTCCTCTGGGGTCTCTGAAGTGATCCATTTCTCCAGAAACATTTCTTTTTAGTTTTTATATCACCATCCGTTAAATCTCACCTACAAGTCGTAGGGAGTCCCTATTCTTTGAGCGAGCTGTATTTCACATCTACTAGACAACCATTTCTCCTGCTCTCTATCACTCTCTTGGAAAAGAATTATTTTATTCACCTGAATATAAAATTTCAAGTGAGGATTATCTGTCTTCTGGGCATATATACAGGTATGAAGTTGGAAGACTGTAGACAATACTATTACACAGTACATCAATTATTAGAGTAACCTGTATTCCTACAAAAACCCTGCCACCACTAACCCCCTTTCCCACAGTGTAACAAGAAATATGGCCCAAATTGCAAATCAGAAGTCATGACCTTTATTTAGGCTGCAACTGTACTGGGCACAGATGTGTACCTAAACAAGGCTCTCAAATTTCTCTTCCAAACATCCTTCAACCTGCTTCCCTGGAAATCCTGTTGGCTAGCTTCATTCATCCAGAAGTTGCTTGGTCGTTAAGCTTTGTTCTCAGCCCTCCTCCTTAGTGTCATAGCTTTTTGCTTGTTTGTTTTTTAAACTGTTTGAAAACAACCACTTCAGTACACCTACTTTCAGCCAACACTGCTGGCATCAAGATGCAAATGGTATTGTTTTGTTTGTA
>VYZV01006790.1:0-21571 GCA_013401275.1 Pandion haliaetus | reverse complement strand
ATAGGATGACAGGAAATGGCCTCAAGTTGTGCCAGGGGAGGTTTAGATTGGATATTAGGAGAAATTTCTGTACCGAAAGAGGTGTCAGACATTGGAACAGGCTGCCCAGGGAAGTGGTTGAGTCACCATCCCTGGAGGTATTCAAAAAGCATGTAGGCAAGACACTTCAGGACATGGTTTAGTGGGCATGGTTGCTGGTTGGACTCGATGATCTTAAAGGTCTTTTCCAACCTGAATGTTTCTATGATTCTATGAGCATTTTTTTCATATGAATGGAATTTGGTAAAATTGACAGAGATGCTCAAAGAGGTTTTCTTTATCTTTGTTCATATTTCTGTTGAAATGAAGGAAACTTAGAAGAATCTTTTACATAAAAGAGTAACAGATGTTAAATACAAACAGCTAGTTACAGAAGATGTACTGTTCGTGTGTTTCCAGCAATGGAGCATCATTGCTGCTGGCCAGGCTGTGAAACAGACCGACAGCAAAACTACCACAGCCTCTGATGAATCTTTCAGGTGACTCTCTTCCTTTTTAAGCATCTAGATGAAATAGCTTGGAAGTGTTCAGTATCCAGCAGCTCTGCAAGCATTCCTACAACAGCAGCTATTGCCTAAGCACTTCCAAAAGTGTACTGATAACTTTAGAAGGATTCGTGGAAAGAAATGTGGCATAAAGAAAGGGGAAAAAATGAATCTGAGCTTTGGAAACAGGGAAAAACTAATGCATGAAGAAGCTCTGACTGTTAATGAGATCACACCAACCACACTGAAAACCAGAGACCATATCTGGGAAGTAACATTATAAATGGAAGGAAGGTATAGAAATAATTCTCATGGACTCAGCTGAATCTTTGAAAACAACTTGAAATCCTGGCTGCCTTGCTGTTGTGAATGAAGCAGCTCCAGCTGAGGGTAGAAAATACATGGCAGAAACAAACGTCCATTATTAATTTCAGGTCCCAGTTACATAAATCTAGATGAGTAATTAGATTTTAATGAAACTGAATTGTAATTCATTAGATTTTAGTTGCATTAATTTACCTTTTCATATGACATATTGTCTATGAATTGCATTCAGATAGTACTTGTAGTTTAGAAAAGATAAGATTAATGATCAATTCACCCTGACAGTTTTATAAATCCCCTTGATATTATGGTTCCCAGTTTGTTTTATAAGTTTGAGATTTATCCTCAGGCCTTGTAAAACTAGATAAAGTATAGGCCCTCCAACCTGAAGGAGCCTTTATGAACTTGCTGAGTCTAGCAGTATGGATGGCTATACAGGTATGAAACCAGAAACGGTCATTAGGATGATCAAATCTGAGCTCAGATATAACAAACACCTTTAGGTTGTCCTTGAATTAATTATGTATGAACTAGGACACAACATTTAGAAAAAAATGACCAGTCTTTTCTTAAAGTAAAGCTCGTTATTCTTTCACATGGTGTACTGGCACCGTCCCGTAATAATAATATCCTTCTTCAAAAGAAGATATTAACAATGACTTTATTTCATGTGGCAGGAGAAAAATCACTGTTTTTCATAATCTTAGTCACACAAAAATTGTCATGAATCAATGAGAGGCACAGTTTGAGCTGACATTTCCTCTCTCATCCAGACACTTCCATCTGTTTCTCAGTGCTGCCAATACACCTGAAAAAATAGATACCTACAGAACTAGAAAGGTACAGCTGCCAACTGTGATGCTGGCCCACAGCATATATGTATCACCCTTGAGAAAGAAAATTAACTATTCTTGGCTTAAGATCTCACTAGTTTTGTTCTTGGGAGACGAAAAGTAAGATATAGTTTGTGGGCTTTTTTCTTTTTTTTAAGAAGCTGTACAGAAGCTATGTGTGCCACATGAAGCTCCAATTTGCCCATGAAATAAAACTGCAAAACAATCCTATTGTAGTGGGACTGATACTACTTACAGCAAAGTTGATAGTAAACCTCCATTAAGGTCTTGATATAAGTGAAATTATCATTATTTACTTAGTTCTCACAGAATTAGTACCTACAACAATTCACCAGAAGAAATGCTCAAAATGAGGAATTTGTGCCAAAAACATGGCTAGTGCCTAAAAGTACCAGGAGTTTTAACTTTTGTGCAAAGTTATTAGCAAGAAGGCATTGAGGCAATAAGGAAAAAAAAGGGAAAAAAATCCAAAACCAACATGCAAATGTTCAGATTTCAGATCAGGGTAAGTCTGCAGGCTATAACTCACAAACATTATGACAAATTTTCTTAACATTTTGAAGGAACGTTCTCTTCTGTCTCCATTGTGAACACACCACTTTAAAAACAAGGTGATATTTCAGGGGCATGAAATAGGACACATAATATAAACTACTGTTAGACTTTGACCCTGGTTCAGGGCTATGCTTAGTGTATCTGTAAAATGGGTAGCCTAACAGTTGAAATGCACCTTTCTGAGGGATGGCAGCTCTGTGCTGACATCTTGTAGAGAAAACATAAGACGGGTGAATGACATCAATCGGCAGGTCTAAAGTATGGGCCATGCATGTTATTTTTCAATCAGTTTTGAGGGAATTTTTGCCCAAAAGCTAGGATCTATCATATAAATTCAGTAAATTTTATGATTGTAATCTTGTGTGAAAGTCTGAGTCAACTCACTACACCTATGGGTGGCTCGGGTAAGCAGGCACTTGAAGAAAATCTTCACATAATAAAAAAGCTTATAATGTCGGTGCCATATGGGCTTTCATTCTGGACATTCCTGAATGTTGAGGAAGAGTAGATTGCAATTTCACAACATACCTACAGCAAAAAAACACTGCACACCTGCGCTGTCCTGGAGAGCCAGAAAACATTATTGATTATTAATTGCACCTCTGCTTCTATTTTGAGGAGGTGGAGGAGGAAACAAGTATGTTCAGCCTTTGCAATGCAGCAGCCTCATTACCTTCATTCACAGCCAGCACACCCATGAAGAAGAGCAGAGCTCTTTGTGCCACTTCTGTACCGCATTGGCAGAAGGGGATATGGGGTAAATAGTTCCCAATATTCTGGCTTCAAAGGATGTGTTTGAACCAGTCCAAGCAGTGAATGTGTAAAGGAAACAGGGACTCCTCTTTTCCTAGGCTGTGTGAAGTACAGTGATGATCCTATCCCTCCCTGCTAAATATCCAAAAAATCTCTTCTGACTCTATCTGTGTGGAGTGTGTCACATAGCTTTATCTGTGGCCTTTCTACTTCTTTGGGCCAGATAGCAGAAGTAATTAATAGTTTTTTTCCATTTTTGTTCAGAGTTTGCAAACTCTTTACCAAGAAAAGACCAAGATATGTCAGTGTTTTAGCTGGAAGAATTTGCACAGTTCTAGAAACTCCTTTTATTGTTCCCCTTATTACTTAAAGGTATTTGATTTAAATATTTTCTGAGAGTGTCCAGCAGATTAAACAGTGTCCAGCAGATTAAAACACATCCATGTAGATTGCTTCATCACTTATTTTTTAATAGTGTTTTAATGCTGTCTTGGCACAGGTGTGACGGGCTAACTTCCAGCAACAGCATCTAGATATTATTGACCAGGGTATCTGCTCAATAACTTAGGCAAACATTATCAGAAAAATTGACTCTCAATATTCCAGGAGCAATTAAAATTATCTTAAGTACTTAAAAATCTCTATCTTGTTCATCAAGAAGTACAAAGGAGGAAGAAAATCTATGGCTAAGGTTAAAAATGCAGGGCTGTTCTTCTTTAATTTTATGTTCCTGCTGCTATTTGATAGTACATTATACATATTCTTCAATAATAGAGGGTGATGCTCAGCCAGCACCTTTGTGAAAAGGCCCAATTCTCTCTTAAGAAACTGCAAACAAGCTTTTGAATAGGGCATTGTAATGAAAGGGTTTCATGTATGCAAACTCTGTCCTTTATGCCCTTTCTGTGGTCACTTGGGGAACCAGAAGTTTTTAAAACAACATGGATTCATGTCTTCATATTAATTTTCTTGCTGCTTTTCAGGTCTTTTGTTTGGTTTTGTGTTGCTTTTTTTTTTCCCTGTAGATTTGAACATTTCCCAGTATTTCTACATAATTCCCTATAATAGTCATTTTTCTTAAAACATTCAATAAACTAATGATTGTGCAATTCTCTGCTCATTTTCCCCTGATTTTAATCAGCAAATTAACCTTGTATGAAACTAGGGTAAATTATATAAATCTACAAATCTGCCTGTGTACAAAATATATGTAGACCTCAGCGCTCTCACAGTATAAAGAATACTTTAAAATCATGCTTTCAGTAAATGGTGTTTGCATACTGTATTAGTGCTATATGGGTTGTGCTTCCAAAAACCAACAAAAGACAGTGTGTGTTTAACTTCTGATCTGCTAAAAGCAAAGTGACTCAAATAGTCAAGGAGCTTTTAAACTAACAATTAAATGTGGGCTTGGAAACAGTTATAGTTGTTCTTAGCTCTACATACAGGTAGAGATTCATGCCATCATTGGCTTTACAGCTTTGTGCAGGCATGGGACTAAGGAGAGGCTGAAGAGCACGATACTTCTTTAGCACCCACGCTACTTTCCCATGAAAACATTGTAGGAATCGTTCTGGGATGCTCCAAAACACAGGGCAAATACAGCACTTTATGGCAGCCTCAGCAGTCCTTGTTTCTCCTCTTCTTCAGGGCCCTGAGAGCATCGACAGGCTCTGCAGCCTCTCTGCCCCTCCTGGGGGGCCAGCTCTGAGGCAGTGCAGCCCGGCCATGCAAGAAGAAAGGGAAGCAGCCATCTCCCTTCACCCGGGAGCTGTGCTGGAGCTGGGGCCTGTGCCTTCAGCTGCCTTGCGGATACATCCATGCCCGGCCACGGACCTCGCTGATGCTTGATTTCTTGGCTTGACCTCAGAGATGCATCACCACCTCTCTGGCGACCGCTGGACTCTGGGCTGGCCCTGTCACCCCAAGCCCTCCTCGCTCTTTGCCGTGGCCCCGCGGGCGAGGCGAGGGTCCTGCCCCGCCAGCCTTGCTGCCAGCCTTGGCTCCTGGCTTCACCCTTCCCGAGGAGCAGAGCGGTCCTGCTGCCTCCTGGAGCTGTTTGCCCTTTTGACATTGTTTTGGGAGGGCTCCGGCCATGGCCGTCCTGCGGGGTAATCTGTGGCTGCTGAGAAGGAGCGGGGCCTGCGCAGTGCTGGCTCGCTGGAGCCATCTGACCCGCAGAGCACTCCCAGCATTTGGGCCCTCAGGTATGTATTATGGTACGACTGGTACTGCATGATAGATGGCAAAGCTGAACAAGTTCATATTAGCTCTTATCTTTTAAGCACATTTAGTATGATGATTGGCAAAGTCCATTGTGTTGCTGGAGAAGATAGCAGATTAAATCAACTTGGATTTGTAAATTAAGCAGCACAAATTTTCAAAACAATAGCTCTGTATTATAGTGACTGAAAGGATGTATTTGCTTAGCAATTATGACTTAACTGAATAGTGAACAGTAGGTTCTAAAATAAATGCATACGTACAGTAACCTGACAAACAGAAATTGGCCAGGGAATGGAAATTGTACGGGGAACCGTCCCACGTTTAGTCAGAGTCTCACGATTTAAATGTTAGATAAGAACCTGCTACACTTGCTTTCAAGCAACCTATTGGGCATTATGTTTGTGGGTTCACAGGCAGTGCAAGGTAGGCACAGGGGGAAGAACTCAGCCACAAAGCATTTGGAGTTCAGCATTTCCAACAGCACTCCTGAGCCATGCTTAGATATTGCAGAGAATATAGTATGAACTACTGTTTACTCAGTTACTGAATTTTGTTTGGATCAATGGGTTAGGAATTGCTGCCTTCTGAAGATATTTTTATAGGGACAATAAAATAATTCACGTTCAAATAATTCAAAAGTAACAAAGATTGCTGCTTGTCTCAATAGACTCAAGTGAAAATTCACTTCTGTATATTTTACTTATTTTGAATAGGTGGTAAGTACAGTGGTGCTTCAGAGGTATTCAATGATATGCCCTGGCTTGAAGGCTTTGTTCTGACAACATATATTTTCATCAAAGTTCTATTTAATGAACTTTTCATTGTATTTGACTGTTTAAACTACTTGAGGAAACACTTTGTTGCATGTCATTTCTGTCAGCTGTTTACAAAATAAGACCCTAATTTCCTAGGCAAGTATTGCAGAATGTGAATCTTACAGTTAGTTCATGTGACTAGCTAGACATATGATTTTTACGTTTTGTAAATTAAAACAGAAAAGAGCTATAAAGACATGCAGGCACAGGCATAACACGAGTCCTTCAGCTATCTGGATGATCACTGCTGCAGAAGAGCTGATACAGGTTAGAAAAGATAATTTGTTCAAAGTGCACTGTGTTTCCTTCGCAGGCTACTTGTTTTCATTATGGCATTCTTGGTTTTGGTCTACAAAAATATGCTTTTAATGTTTTAAATTAAACATCTATGGGATTTTTTATTTTATTTTTTTGCTACTCCCTTGCAAGAAGGAGCATCCTTCCAATTTGGTAATGAGAAGAAATTAGCTTCTTCTGTGCCATTTGATTTATATGAGAATCTCCACGGGATGTAG
The DNA here is from genome assembly GCA_013401275.1 of Pandion haliaetus. NCBI lineage: Eukaryota > Metazoa > Chordata > Aves > Accipitriformes > Pandionidae > Pandion > Pandion haliaetus. The sequence goes on along the minus strand of VYZV01006790.1, from coordinate 15,005 downwards.
CATTACAGGGGCTGGGATAGAGGCACAAAGACCTATTCATTGTATTGCCGTGCAGTAAAAAAAGCAGTTGCATACATATTCATTACTTTGCATTTTTTACGTAAGAGGAAGAATTCCATCTGTCACCCTCGCTGCAGTTTACAGTCTCTGTTTTATATTCCCTATTTTTAAGCGAATAGCAAAAGTAACATGCCAACAGCATAACACTGCATAGATTGAAATGGAACTATGCTGCCTAAACTGAACTAATGTAAAGGAGAGTGTTTAGAAATAGAATAGCATTGCTATTCCTTCCTCCCCAAAGTGATTCATGGTGACATGGTAACATCAGCTGAATCCAAGGGCAAGATTTTCTGCAGGCTTCTCAGAGCACACTGTTTTTCAGTTTTTGAAATGTTCACAGGTCTGACATGGTTGTCCCCTGAGTTTCCTGGTAGCTATGTTACTACAGAGACAAGCAGGATTTTACACAATGTTTAATACAGAGCTCAGAGAACTGCTGTGTGGCTGTGCTATATTTAGAGGAAGGGTTCACTTAAAATTAATACCTGCAACAGAAGCTCTGAAGCACTGGATGGCTTGAAGGCCTCCCAAGAATGGAATTTGGCTCAGCATAAAGGTAGCGCTGATAATCCATAGAGCCCCAAAGTAATCACAGGCAAAATTGTCTTTATGTTATTGACAAAGTACTTCTAAAAAAGTATGCAGCTGCTCCATATACCTTCTTCAGCTGCCTCAGGACAAGAACCAGAGTCAAAAAAAAAAAAAAAAAATTGGTCAATTTAGTGGGATTTAGGTGGAAGATTGGTACCAAAGGCCAAAAATACCTTCCTTAAAACTCTTCTTTGCACCTGGCAGAATTTAATAGGCTTCTGACTTTTTAACTGAACTTTAAAGTTCAACCCCCTGCTCCAAAGCATCACCCAGTTCCTTTGCTTGAACATTCTCCCTCCATGATGTCCATGACGTCTTTGACAAAATACCCAGTTATTGAAGTAAGAACCAGTAAATGGCCTGGCTACCATGCTTCCTTGTGAATGTTCTTCTTCTCTCTCTTTAGCACAATGAATCTTGATGTCTTTTTTGCACCATGACATAGCATTAAAAGGGAAGGTAGAGAGTGCCCTTTATTAATTTAAATGACTTGTAGTACAGTACGAAGGATATCTTTCCAGAATGATGTAGGTTACAGGGCATCCTCTGCAGAGCTGGCTCTCCCACTTCCTGGATAAATGTTTAGTAGGCTAGTTTTTCAAAGGGAGAGCAGTCTTCTCTCTAGCCTTGTCTTCAAAAGAAAGCAGCTGTCATAACTATGTTTTTAAATCAGGCCCATCCCTCTGCTGTGTCTTAGGGATGCTCTGAGAAGATCGCTCCTTTTGATAGATCTTTGTTGGACATCGACCCAATCTGGGCACTGAACTTAGCTATGTCATGGTTGGTGCAATCTCGTCACGTAACTCTAGGTATAAGAGAGACTTGGAGTTAAAAAATGAAACAAAACGTGTTTTTTGATTCAGGAGTAAGCAGCTGTCATTTGGGTGGAGGAAGGGAGGAGGAGTTCAAGTTGCAGTTTTGAACTTGGTGCCTACCTCTGCCCTAAAAGCATCTGTCCTGTTTCTGGATTTTATTCAAAAGCTCTGTCTACATGACAGAGTTTCAGCGGTGAAGTCTCTGCAACACAATTGCATCCACGCTCCATCCCCAGCACAAATCCAAGGCCAGCAGAAGCTTTTCTGCCTTTTTGTGACTCTGGCATAAGCTAAGGAAACAACCAACCAGAAGTTCACAGGAGCTTTGGGAACAGCACGATTTCAGTTTGGTAGGGTGAACTTTTCATACCCTCAATCAATACAGCTGGGTTGGCAAAAGCTCTGCGGCATGGCTTCACTCTGTGCTCTTGATAACCAAGATGATCTGAGCAGAGGCTCAGGACACAAAGCTACAAGTACTGAATGGGCACAAGAAACAGTAGTAAAGTTTTATAAAACTATTAAAGGAAAATAAGATGAAGGGAAGAGCTGGCCATAGTGGGGAGTCTGGTCATGGTTCTGGTCATGCTTAACTGCTTAACATATAGTGTTGTCCTGAGCACTACATCTGAGAGCCAAGTGGAAAAGGCAGGAATTCATGCTGTCATTCTGCCTCCAGGCCAGGATTTAAAAAATCAGTGAAATTCAAATGGAAGAAAAATCTATTTCATGGTGTCAGCTACATGCACCAGAGAGTAGGAAGGGCAGAGAGAAGGACAGAAATTGAGCCTGACACTTTGAAAATGTATGTGGGACGTGCAGGCAGTACTAGAACCAGTTGTTATCATTGGCTAGGATGGCTGTGCAAGCTAAGCCTGAGCAGTCATTCCCAAACAGCAAACCATTAGCTGTCCCGCCACCACAGACAGGCACATGCACGCACACACTCACAAGTATACACATGCACACACTGTTCCTGTGAATGTGAAAATAAATCACAGCAGGGAGCTGAAAACTGTCAGATCACCCTAAGTCCTGCAGGTGTTCAAGCACGGGTGCAAACTGTGAATTTCCATGATTGGAACAACCACCATGGCCAGTAGTCCTGACGTCTGTATTCTCTCATGCTACAGTGGGAAAAGAAGATAGTGCATCTGAGCAATGTGACTGAGACAAATAAGAAGTGACATGCTCTGGAGGCCATAAGAACTTATAGAGAAGGACATCTGAGCACTCCTGCTTATCCTTCCTGAGACCTTTGCCCTCAACAAAATTGTCTGACCCCATATTCAAAAGTGGTGAGAGGAATATTCTCACATATAGCAGCACTAATCTGACTTTGAACTAGAGTACAATGGGATTTCAAATGCTATTATAAGAATAAAAAAAAAATAATGAAGTAACCCAGGAGCCAGCTTAAAATGTCTTAAAAAACCCTTATGCTCCTCTATGCTTTATGTATCACTAATTGCCTGGCTTTAAAAAGAAGGTCCCCTGTATATATGTTGTAGTATTGTCATATTATCTTATTATACTCTTATAATTATTCATTATATTGTAATTACAAATACTTATATTACGAGGAAGCTGTACATGTACCCTTAGCATCTAGGACAGGCTGGATATGCTATTCACATGAATTCATTTGCCTTTTCCTGCATTTGTTCTGTATTTCTGCTGTACACAAGACAAGATTTTTTACAAAGCAAAAATCAATAGTAGAAAATGAGTATGCAAACAAACAGACTAGGTTCTATAGTTCAGCTGCAAAAGTACACCATCTTCATTCAGATGTTCAAAATTACATTCCTGCATATTAATTGTCTTTTTCTTTTCTTTTTTTCCTTCTTGTCTTTTCATTTTTGATCTCTCCTCTCCTCTCCTTTTCTTTTCTCTCTTCAGTTTTTTTTTCCCATTTCTTTTTTCTTTTCTTTCCTTAGACATTTGGAAAATATTGGTAAACTTCAAGGACAGGCCCCAGTGTCATACTATTATATTTAAATATATTTCAGGATTTGCCTCCTATAACATGCAAATATTACATTCATGCTATGACATTTGCATTTGTTGTACCCTTAAATGCCAAAACTTCATTAAACATGATTCTGCAAATGTTGCTCAGCTTTTCCCAAAGCCAAGAACAAGGCTGGGCATATACTTAAAACTGACAAAACTAATGAGGTCATACATTGGAGAGTTAACCTTCTTTGATGTAAAAGAGCACAGCAGGATTCAAAATGTTATCTGAATATTAACAAATTTATTAGTAGTCTCTGGAGATAAATTAGATTTTTTGCAAAGATAAGGGTTACTGTCACGAAAAAAGGTTTAAGTGAAGAAATTCTGCAATATTGCACAAGCTTGGGAAATGCTGAACATGGGGTGTCTGACTCAGTTGCATACATTCGTTATCTCCATCTAATCATGATTCAGAAGGTCAGGCTGCCTTGAGAGCACCTGAAACAGAAAGTATTTGTGGCTACATCTGGCCATGAAGTTCAGTGCTCAATGCACATTCACAGGGGATTTGGCTTTCTGTAGTCTGAGTTCAGCCTCTTACTTCTCAGTGAAAATTGATTCTCTGGCTTGAGAAATGAAGACTTCCTTGGCTAGAGAAGGTCTCTTCACCATCCAAATGTAACCTCTACAGTCAGGACCAGAACACAGGACATCACTAGCTACTATGTCCATTGCTTGAATTCATGTGACTTGGTTTTAAGTTAAGTGACAAATAGCTTTGCTCTCAACCCAAGCTATGTCAATAGTCTAGCAATTAGAAGAGCCTCCAAGGAAACACGAGAACAGGTTTGGAAACCAAATGCTCAGAAGAAAGCAGATGCCAGGGCTCTTCCTTCCTGTATGAATGCTGGAATTATAACACCCATAACTAAAATTTGGTGTTACTTCTTCCACCTGTGCTTTCTGTCCACCTGTGCTTTGTGTTAGAATGAAAAGCTGTCTCCATCAGTAAATAAAATACACTCGCAATCCTTGTCTGTTACTGCTGCTGGCTGACAGAGAATGGCCTGTAGCCACACTGCTAAATGCTCTCACCATCCACAACAGGGTAACACCCGAATTACCCTTTGGCAATCATATATCGATGGTGTCGATATTTGAACTATGCCCAGAAGTTGTTGGAGACATGGAAGGGGTAAAGAGTGGGAGGCAGCAATTAACATTGGCCAAAACTATGCCAGGCCCATCCTAAGACATTAACAGCATGGGTGATCAAGCTGCAGCACCTAGAAGTGCTTCCTAATATAGTTTTTTTACTCATACAGCACAGCTTCCGAGGGCAATTTGGAAATGGGAGATTTCAATTTTTCTCCATCGTCTGTAGAGAGGGTGCAGGGAAATGAGGCTTAGTGAAGTGCTTACAATGAGGAATTATGAATCCAGGCGTGATTGCCTACTTTGGGATGGGGGCAGCAAATCGGGACATTATAGAGCATATGGGGCATCTTAAGATTAAATACCTAAGAAATTTTGCTGACCCACACTGAAGATTTTTTACTTCTGCGTATACTTGTTGTGGCCCAAGTCCTGACAGGCCCAAGCACACCACACACTCGGGTTCAGTTCGTGACTCTGCTTTGTCAGATTCAGAAACTATCTTCTACCAGTGATTGGATTTGGCAGATATTTTCTGAAAACTCTGTCAAATGCCCAACATGTCAACCCTGCTGGCAGGTGCTGTTCTTTCTCTGAGACAGGTTTTGCAGCCCATGCAGAGGTTCGTGCCAAAGCAGCCAGCCTGCAGTCCTGTGACTGCAGCACAGATACACCTCAGGGGAGCCGCAGGTAGGATGCTTTCCTCACCAGTCTTATCCACTTATTTTATGAGACAAATGGATTAACTAACTCTGAAATACGAAAGGTCTCCTTGGGTAGCAAACTGCCCTTAACATCACCGGTTTCTATGAGAACTGACATTGCTCAGTATCTCCCTGTTTTCGCTCAGCACCTTGCAGTACTATTTTCCTAAAGGATCAGCATGGGTGTGAACTGAGTGCAGACAAAGCAAGTCCCATGACATTATGAAACTTCTATTGTAGATACATCTTTTAAAGGTGCAACAGAAGCCAATGCAATCCATTACAATACGAGAGAAAATTAGACACCTTGTCTTGACATTCACATCTGTCAAAAAGATCAGATGTGGGAAGAACAAATCTGTAGCTGATGTTAAGTAAGTTATGAGCATTTTGTTAATAACAGAGTGAATGACCTTCAAATCCAAAGTCAGGGAAAAGAGAAGAACACATGTTATTATTAGGGGGCTGTACATATGACTGTGACATAAGGATTACCAGAAAAAAACCAACCCAAACTTACACAAACTGAAGTTTCAGACAACAGCAATCATGAGAACTATTATATGGCTGAAGTTTGTTTTTAGATACACTCACACTTGTAAAAATACTTTCAACTTCAATCAACAGGGAAATTTAATTTAGTATCATGAAAACAAACCATTCCAAAGCCCTAATAATTATAGCAATAATACTAGTAATAATACAAATAATACTAAAAACTCTTAATTAAATAATATTATCATCAATCCTGGGAAAGAAGTGTAATAACAATACCATGTAACGTTTTGAGTTAGCTAAAGCTCTAGTTCAGAATTTAAAGAATAAGCATTTACTAACTCATTTTGCATTTTAAATCAATAACTATTTTAATTACAGCAGCCAAAGAAATAGTCAACTGAGTTTTATTTTGATTTTAGAAAATCACAGTTGCAGTTCAGCGAATATGATGGAAAGAATCCATTATTCAAATGTTTTCCCCTTTCTATCCTTATCTCTCACTAGTAGATTGTGCTGGCTTGTGCCTTTATGTATTCATTCCTTCCTGTAAGCTTGGACCATTGTTTGCTTAGCAGAAGGGATCACTTAGATTAACCTGCGCTTAGCCATGGCCCAGCTTTCTAGATAATTCCTGCAGAGAAAAGCTACTAGTTCAACACTGTTCCCCCCATACAGACAGGTAGCTGAGCTATAAGGCTGAGCACATCGTAAAAATTTAACCACAGCAAGAGGTGCTACATCTCTACTAGTGACTTCAGAGTAGGAGAATATGCCTGCCTTCCTTTCCTTCTTTTTTTTTTTTTGGTGATAACTTAGATTTTTTTTTAACCATGTTTTCAGTAACATGACGCATACTGCATCCATCTAGCTAAACTCTCTTTTCGCTCCCCCCACCCCCCCAATGTGGTCTCATTCATACAGACTATTGTGAGCAGGTTTTGGCTCGTTACTCCCTGAACCATGCTTGGATATTGTCTGGAAGGATGTTAGGTGGCATGGATCAAAACAGTGACAAGCAGCATGCCAAAAATTAAAAAGTGCAGATGACCGCATGCCACTGCTCAAGCTGTGGATGCTATGGTTAACAGTGTATTTAGAGTTAGCTAAATGCAAAGAACTCTGATATTCCAAGTCACAATTCCTTCATAATACAACTCTCACAGTGAACGGTTATAAATTAACTTTGGTACAAAGACAATATAAAAGACTGTACATGAGGATTGTAGTTGCCTATCTACTGCTATGTGATCTAGCCTTCAGTCCAGTTCTGTAATTATCCAGTGCTGCAGCTCCTGTGTGTTTATTTTTTTCTTGTGTGAAAATCCATGAAGAGCAAGGTCTCCCTAAAACACAGACAGATGCAGCTGAAGTCTGTACTCAGACCTATAAGCTGGGAAGTACTCTGGTCCTTCAGCAGCAACATAGATCTACTGACATAATAAACTAATACTTCAAGCACAAAATGCAAACACCAAGGAAAAAAAAAGTTTTAAAATACAGAGGCTAGTTCTTGATGCATTTTTTCAAAGCCTTGAAATGTTTGTCTGTGGTCACTCAGATGTTCCTAGAGTCCATGAATAGGATTACATGGAAGCCTAGGGATCTGCTTTTATTTTGGCCTCTGCAACATTTCAGTCATCCAGAAGTGAATTTGGGCAAATCTCACCTATAACATTTACATGACCACCTCCAGTAAAAGAAGACACAACTAAACAAGCATCTTTTATTCTTCCCCTTCTTTCTTGCCTTAGCTCATTATCAACAGCAACACACAGAGATCGTTGTATGCCAGCCTCTGTTTCGCAGGATATTTCATGTATGGTAGACTTTCACTTTTTGTGCTCTGCTTATAAACCAAAACTCACTGAAGATTCTCCCAGCAATTTCTCTCTACCTGACTTGACAGAGAGTGGTCTACATAGCAGGGTCTGGTATTACTATGTTTTTATTCCTTTTACAAAGTAAAACAGACCAGTTATTAGTGCAGTCTGAAGATTTATAAATAATATAATGATAGCTTGAGGAGGTTCCCTATTTATTAGATAATAATCACATTCAGGTTAATCTCTGAGGCCAAAAGCTTTACAGTTTATTAGAGCTGGATAGGATTATTACTGCTAAATTATCAAGAAGCAACCTCAAGCTATTATTAGGATGAAATTTTAATTAAATATTCAATTTCAAATGACATTAAAAAGACTTGCAAAAAATGAGCCATCAGATCAGGAAGGAAAAAAAATAAAACTTAGTTTAAACTCTAATTCTATTTTTGGCTTCTTTTTTTTTGTTCTCATCCCATTCTCTTCACATTTTCTGTATTTATTTTCCCTTACTTTCCCTCTCTTTATTCCATTCACATTTCTCTACTCCTCAACTTCAGCTGAGCCCTTTCTGGCCCAGGAAAATATAATATACTTGGAATGGGATATTCATGGAATCTACTTAGTTCTAAACCTTTTCCTGAAGCTGTCTGCTTTCACTAGTAACTGTGCAAAGAATCCAAGCTACAAGATTTTTTAGTTTCTTCAAAACACTATTTTTAGATATGCAAAATGAAAATGATGTGAATATTCCTTCATTGTTTAGCAGCTAAGCTGGGACATAAAGGCTAGGATTTCCGAGTAAGACAAAACACTGCCAACAAAGGAACACTTTTGCAAAGCATTGGTCATCTGTAGGCCTCACAGTGCTGCATAAAGGAGAATCAGTATTATTAGTCTCAAATGCCAGGCCAAAGCCCGAGGCGCAAAGTGGGAAAATGGTTTTCTAAAGGCCATGCTGAAGACTGGTGCCAGGGTCAGGAACAGGGTACTTGACTAAATCATCAGGCTAATTCCTCATGTACTATACCAAATAGCCTCTCCTAGCAAAGCGGTATCATAGCTACCTTGCTTGGTAGCAAGGCTTAATGAAGGCCAATATGAGTTTTGTTTTCTCAAAAGCATGTAGGCGATTTGAGAAATGTGACCACAAAATTATATACATATCTGTACGTGTGTGTTATTTATTATGACATATTTCTTCTCTTTGCCCAATATTTTCAGTATTCTAGCTGAAAGGAGATGAAAGCTCAGGAAATATCTTAACATTGTGAATGCAGAGGATACAGCCTAGCAATTAGAAATTTCACAGCATAGATATGAGATACTATGTACTATGTATATGCATTATGCAAAGAATGCACTACTGTGAAACACCACCCCTTACTCCCCCCTCCCCCCAAATGAACGACATAAGGAAAAACTGGTATATGTGTGCAACAGTATCTATACAGCATTTATGTGTTTGACTGGCCTGGACGATTCAATTCAATATAGTTGATGATGCACTTAAACAGAAATAAATACAGTTTATTTCTGTAATGGGCTATACTTGTGTTTTGAATGTTTATTTGCCTTTTTGCTAATTTTCAAGTTGTAATCATGTGCAATGACACTCATTTGCAGGGCTCTGCTAAGCTCAATATATTCCCTTTTCTGCATTCTATCAAAGCAAAAAAACCCATAACTGATCTCTTGAAACATTTTTATTGAGAAAAAAATCAGTATGTTTTGCAACTAGAATTATATTAACTTAGCTGCCCAAACATTTTTAATGGTCCAAGTGTTGTCTGAACTGCTAAATAGCTCCTGTAATTTATACCATTGATACTCTTGCTTATTTGGATGAAAAGTTATACACCAGTCATGCTTTTTTCTTAATTATTATACAAATTAATGGGAAGAAAGGAATTTAAATCATTCACCAAATATGTTCTAAATTATGAGACAAAAATACTTAATAATTTAATGGAATATTAGCAAAACATTATCTAAAATGCTCTAGATACTGCATAATTTTGTTATAAATGCTGCTGAGATTCCACTTAACCAGACGAATTTAATACAATGTATCTGTGTTAACTGCTGAATAGATTGCTGAGATTTATACAGGCTACAGTTTGAGACATTAATTGATTGTCAGTTAACAGAAATGAATTAACAAATAAAAATGTTATTGGATTCAACCTAGGAATGGTGGTTGTGGTTAAGAGCATTTGTTCTTGATCACAGTTCCCTCAGTTTGCATTGATTTCCATTCCACTTTCTGTCTCTTCCTGGCCGATGTCAGTTATATAGCCATTGGTGGTGCTGGCCTCATTTTGTCTGCGGGCACCTGCAGGAACTGTTCTGGGAGAGGGTGTAGGAGCACCTAGCTCCCAGCAGCCCTCTCGGAGGTCTCAGGCCTTTCTCCTCTTGCACCCTTGGACAACTGCAGAACTAGTGCATGTCCTGGGAGCTCTGAAATTGTTGAATAAGTGCGGGTTGCTTGGTGCTGCCCAAGCCTGGCTGTTCCCCTGAGCACCAGCCACACTAAGCATGCGCAACAGTTCAGCCCTGGGCATCGCATCTGATGCTTCCAGGGCATACACTTGTTTTCTTGCTCCTCCACTGAATGGCCACCCTGTGTATATGCTAGAAGCCCAATGCTTCCAAAAGGGAGCCAATCTATTGGTTGTATATAAGTTCACTGTTTCACGTGTGTGCCATTAACACTGGTATTTCTGTGGAGCCACAGCTGCTCTGCACATGTGCAGTAGACTTAGCATACAGGACAGGATGAGCTGCGGTATGCAGTTCTCTCCTCTGTGAGGACAGGAGGCAATAAACCTATTAATGTTTCTGGAACAGAAAATTGCAGAGATTTCACTATTTATCCTCAGGCACTACAGTCCTACAATACCATGATTACTGATAATGATAAACAGCAATGGGCTGGCAGTAACAGCTTCAACACTTTAGTTACAATATGCGCTACAACTCCAGACTAAGCTTCATCTGGACTCAGTAACAAAACCAACAGAGCTTGTAAAACCATCAAAATTATTTAAACACATTTAAAACAAGAAAAAGTAAACTGAAGCATGTGGCTATAATTAGGAACTAAATAAAAGGCTGTAAGAGATACAAAGAATTAAATGGGGCTCTGTATCTATATAAAGAGTCTGTGTGAATAAGTATCTACATTATGTTACTACATACAACCAATGAGTATCTTCTTACAGTATGTAACAGAGAGTAACATGCTAAGGACATTTAAAAACACAGTACCCAACAACTAAGTCATTCAGTTCATCATAACCTACGCTAGGAAGAAGGAATTGTTCTTGGAAACGCAAAAAAAGGCTCGCCATTTCATACTAACTGCTCCTGTTCTTGTGCAATAGTTCTGACACCAACAAGCAATCCACAGTGAATCATCTATTTAGTGATCTGAGCAAAGAAGGCACAAAAGGAAATGGAAGCAGTCACATGAAATTGTGTTCCTTCCAAACTCTGTCAACTGCAAAGTTCTAAGGAACTTTTCCCAGTTTTTCTCATGCTTAGTCTAACTCAAAAATTCAGTTCTCTCTTATTTGCTAATACTGTCTTGGTTTGTGATTGCTTCTTCTCTCTCCGTGACACAAGCCTCGGCTGAACCCAGCTAACTCTGAATTCCTGAGTGCATGCACTCAATAAATTGCCAACCATTGCTATTTGAACAAAGGGAACACTGGCTAGAGTGTAGCAGTACTTCTCACTATATTTGCTGTTCTTTCATTTTTCTGACAGTTCATGTCTCAAGCTTATTCTACTCCCTTTAATCTGCTTCCTTAGATCCCCCCCACCCACACTCTGACAGAGTTTCTGAATTTCACTTCACTGCACAATTTCTTGTCCATAATGTATTTATCTGATTTGCTATCTTGTGAGCTAGTCTTGTTCATGCATTAAATGCTGTCTGAGGATGCAGGAAGGACCCACAGTCAGAATTTTGCTCTTAGTGGCAGATTAATATGTAACCAGAAATTTCAAAGAAGCAAATTATACTTTGGTTGTAAGCCATTGGCAGTTCAGGGTCATTTTTCATCCACCACTTGAAACCAGATTTGTCTGCCAGCAAAGTGCTAGAATACAACCTCTTACTTTATATATTGCACCCATAGGACTTAGTTTTGTAGCTATTCGCCTGGGTAACGTTGCAGTCCAGTGCTGAGGTTACCTTCCATGCCTGCACACCACTCCTCAGTTTATACATTGCTGAACGCTCCTTTTCCATTGAAGAAACGTGAAGCTGTTATTTTGAGTTTTTCTTAAACATCTAGTCTTTCACTTCAGCAGCCCCTCCCGTTCGCTTCGCACGGAAGTAATCTTGGCTTAGAAAATCTTACATATGGGGTAATTGCCAAGTAAGCAGGAGGCAGCAAGAGTGGGAGTTGGCATGGAGCAGCAAGATAGGAACGGGAACTGCAGGAAGGATAGATGTTGTAAGCCCTCTCCCCTGTGGACTATAGGAGCAGGGCATGAACCAGAAAAGTAAGAAAATGGGAAGTTTTTCAGTCACCTCAAATAGTGGCTGCAGCTCTGGAAGAAGCGATTCCAAGACAACTGTTTCCTCACATGATGAGCACATACAATCTGCAGTGTTCCCTGAAACCCTCTGGGCCCCTCATTTCCCTCTGGCCTCAGGGAACTGCACCATTTACTTGTTATCCCGCTCAGCAGCCCAGTTGGTATATTATCTGCTGATAAAAGAATTCTTCTGCTAGTATCTTTTTTTCTAGTTTAGAAAAAAAAAAATTATTGGTTAGACGACCTTTATTCTTGTGCAGCTGCATCTAAAGCTGTTTTAACTGCTCTAAATACAAAGCAGAAACATCAGGCACCTCCAGACAGAAGCTGTGTCTGAGATTTTTAGCTTATGAAGACAGCTTATGTTTTAACAGTATCTAGATAAGCATGTGACAGTGACAGGGTACCCATTGTGCTCTGCACACAAATCACCGTAACCAACAGTCTTTGCCTGAAAAAAAAAAATACTTTTGACAACTGAATAAATCAGACAGATGGATCGTAATAGATAAGGAATATTACTTCTGTTTTATACACGGGGGACTAAGGCAATTGCCTGAGGCCAGCAAGTTTCTGTAACACAGCTGGGAACTGAATCTTGTATCTTGAGTCCCATCCCAATCAAAAAAATCACCCTTGCTCTAAGAATCTCACCAAGAGACATTATGTAGTTATTTTTCTGCATCTGTGGTACAATAAAATATGCAACTGTAAAGATGGAAAGAGGGGGGAAGGGCTTATGGGAAATATTTATGAATAGCATAACATCTCTATAATTTAATGAATTTGGGTTGATAACGAAAAAAAACATTTCAGAACTAAGTTCAAAATTTTACACGTACCTTACACAGACACATCCCTGGTAGCATTAGATTCACATTACACTATATCCTTGTCAGTTCTGGCAGAGAGGGCAGAGCCCCATCTTCCACTTCCCTCCATCAATTGCTTCTATTCCCAATTGCTCCACAGATCACTCAAAATCAGCTGCCCTACTCCTTGTTACCAGTTTTCCCAGTTCCCTCTAGAGGAGTGCCTTCTCCCCACCTCAGCTGTTTTCCATGTGACAATCTTCATGTGGGTGTGCACTGGCTTCCAGAATATGTGCCCCAAATACATTCGATTCTTCCTCCTGTTTCTTGTGGAAGTGAGCTACAAGTTGATGATTTAGCAGGGCTGTTCAGCGTAGCTACATCTTTCCATCCAATACTCTGTAGCTTGCACAAGAAGTTCGGTACAGGGAAAAAAGAGCCTGTTTTTGTCTTAGTAGAGTGTTAGAGCTTGCAGATGGATGATGACATTTGAGTTTTGTTCTGCTGATTTATAACTTTGATTTCAAAATATTGAATTTACTGTATGCTGTCTCTAATCTGGATGTCAATTCCCTACCGAGGCTGCTCTTTATAATGGTGCTGGCTCAGGTAAGGCAGATATCGTATTGTTGCTCTGTCATGTGGATCTGTGGACTAAAACCTTTGAACCTGTTATTTTTGCCAGGTGGTCTGTCTTCATTTATACCTTCTCAGGGCTTTGCCTAATACCAGTGACATCAGCAAGCAGTAAATGCATAGAAAGCTGAGCATGCTGTCACTACATGGAAGAAGGGCTTAAAAAGTGAGATTTTAGGATTTCACATTTTACTGTAGTTTAAAAACACATGATCATTGCATCTAGCCACCTCTACCTTTTTGCTTACTAGAAAGCACTGGCATTAAAAACATGGTTGAAGGAAGCAAAATAAACATTTATTCAATTTATCTTTGTTCTAATTTAAAATGCTTTTTAGCTGTTGCTGCCATGCTTTTATGTACATAGCATGTTAAGCATTCTTATCACCCAAATATATATGCTGGCTTCTCTGTTCTTTTAGAAGATTTTGGAAAAATGTGTTTAAGGCCTAAACCAAAACTCAAAAATCATAATTAGGCCCTAGTATTCTAATGCACTGTACATGCTACAGGTTAACATTTTATGAAATCTCAACTAAAGGAAAGATTGAGTGCATAACGTTAAGCACACAAATTCTATATCATATGACAGCCTTATTTTGTACGTTTCAAGCACTGGCAGAAAAAAAAGGAATAAAAATCCCTATATTCTGCATTCTCTGCTTGTTCACTTTCTTCTCAGAGGTTTCTTAACTAAAGGCTGAATACTGGCAGAGGAAAAACCTTTTATAATCATAATAAGTATGAACATTTTGCAAGCTTTTTTTAATGTATTTCAATTAGTCTACAATTTAAAATTCTTATCTGTTTTTTGATCAATACAGACCTGGTACAGAAAAGTACTTTAGATTCTGAATTACAAAAAAAGATCTAAGTACCTGTGAACATGTATTATATCATTTGGCAAAGAATGCAGAGGACAATATGAATATCATTGGAAAAGCACATTTCTTCAGTATCACCATTGTTTACACGTTTACTGAATAGATTTGGTTGTACCATATCTAGTAGTCTATTACTGCAGTGAAAATTTGTCTAAGCATTACATTTTCAGAGAAATAAAAGTATTAATTGATCTGTGTGAAATGATGAGCACTCCTTTCATCCATCCCCCCCTCCCATGTATTACACATATTCAAGCTCCATCTATGGGATATGCAGTCCCTCTCTCCTTCCTGACACAACTAAAAAGAAACCAATATAGATGCCTATAGTGAACAAATAAGTACTTAGACTCAGGAGAGCACATTTGGGGCTGGGAAGAATCAACTGTGTACATAAAACTAAGAACATGGACATTTTCTACATGAATCAGTCTCACATGAAAAAGGAGAAAAGAAAAAAACCAGAGAGGAATTACTTCACCACAGAGAAACACTTTACAGATAAGCTGTAGTAAAA
>VYZV01006788.1:5935-23847 GCA_013401275.1 Pandion haliaetus | reverse complement strand
TTTACCTGCCAAGCTCACAAAAAGGTACTTCTAAGGTATGAATTCCTGTTACAGATACCCTTTAGAAGGGGAATTTTCAGCTCATAGTGTTTTCAGTCAATAAACCTGTTTGCTTGAAAGTACTGTGCAAATGATTTTTCTGGCAATTTAGGAGCATGCAGGAACAACCAGTATGTTTTTTGGCTGCTTTCTCAAAATTGGCTTGGATGGTCATCTGATACTTGAGGGACCAAGAACTGCAAAGCCAAGGAGAGCTTCATGGGCACTGATGGATGCAGTTTGCACCAGACATTGGTTGTTATGAAACTAGTGTTCAAATTTCATTTACCTTAGAGAAAATGCTTTTAAAATTACTTTTCCTTGAGTAAGGAATTGTTACAGCCATTATGTTAGAGCTGTTAGTATGAGGTAATCTTAAACCAGTATCCAAGCTTCTTTACAGAGACTAATTTTGGAATTCTGTGTATTCTTTCAAGACCATACAGACCAAGCTACGCAGAGCAGAGGTTAAAATTAGTTTATTAGATGTAAATATTTCTGATGCTGAAAAGCATCTTTTTCTTTTTTCTTTTTTTTTTTTTTTTTTTTTTTTTTTTTTTTGATTGGGTTGTATTAAGTATCCTGGATGTATACCAGTTCAGGCTTCTGGGAAAGAGGCACCTAGACTAGAGTCCCACCAGCTTGACAAGTGCCTGCAGTCATACTTAAGGGACATGTTCTCTCTGAAGAAATGTGAAGGTTAGTATAGCCTTTTCACCTTTGGTTTGGCAGTCTGAATAGTTGGTATATTTGTCAAGCTAGACCTTCCCTTACTCATGTCATTAAAAGCTCCAGGTCTTACTGCTCATGAGATTGCTGTTTCCTAACCTGTGTTGTATTGAGGATATGGGTGGAACACATGGATCAATGAAATGGGTACTATGTGTGTTCAATCAAGAGTAGTTGGCAAGCGCTGAACAGAAGCATGAAGTTTCTGAAAGTGTTGTAGTGTGGTTTTCCTGATGCTGCATAACTCTTGCTTCTCTCTACCTGATATTCATACTGCTCAGGGAGACTTGGAAGTAGGAGCTTTCTTATTTTATGAAAATAAAAAAATTAGTCTTACTCACAAATTAAGGATCTTAATGATGTTGATATACTTACTGTGCACATGGGAGCCATGCATAAAGGTGGGTTATTGCCAAGTAAACATTCAAGCAAAACTTGAAATAAAGGCAATTAATTGCATGTTGTGTTTTCATAAGGATGAAACCAGTCGCTTTTACTGGTAACGCTTCTGAGTAAATATGAATTTTTAAAAGTTTTGAATTGGTTTCTTTATATAGTTCTATTTAAAACTGTCATTTTAACATTTGTATAATGTCAAGTGGAAGTATCCTGTGCAAGAAGAAAATTTAGGTTTTTGTTTTTCTATATTCTGTGAATGCTGATATTCTTGACTATCTATGTGCCAGCATTGAATGAAGTCCTGGCACTTTTATGTACCTTGCAATCTCCCAGTTTAAAAATTGTTGCTTTGTGTAATCAGCATGGAAACGGTGGGCTCTGGCTGTAGGAGCTCAAGCTTGTATACGAGAACACAAAATACAGACTGATAAATTGGGAGGGAATATTGATAGATAGTTAAGAAGCATATGGCCTTAACTCCTTATCAGCGGCTTTGTCACTGTGTTAATAAATTGGTTTTTGTGTTTTGAGATGTTAATTCAACCTTAAAGTTGAATCAGAGCAATAGTGAAATAAGTGGGGATATGTTTCTTTAGAGGTCAAAAGTAGATTTCCAAATATCCTCTGTTCCATATGTTCCCCTATATGTTCATATTTCAGAAAGCTTTATGTTCACAACTGTGTATTTAAAAAGCCTTTGAGTACAAATAATTGAACAAGTGAAACCTTCGTTACAGTTAAATCTCTGGATTTAGTCAGCAAAATATGTAAGAATATATTTCAATTTTATAAGCTTAAATATTGTAATTTTAAGCATGTGGGCAGCAAGATGTGTAAAAAGTTCCATCTTTGTATAAAGACCAAGACAGTTTTGCAGTGTAAGGAATTTATTTGTTTACAGTTGCAAATGTATGGCTGAAAGATTCGGATGTTTTATGTAGTCTTCATCAACAATGTAGATGTAATTGCCTGAAGTTACTTAAGCTTTCTCTTCTTTATTGTGTCTTACTGATGGAATCCTTTGTAGATGTGTAGACTGTATCTTCCTCTTATTGATTCTTCTATGCCTATGGCACATTAGAGCTTATATTTTCTGCATCACAAAAAGCTGTTTCTGCAATATTCAAGAACTGCTTTTGGCTCTTTATTTGTTGTCATGAAATTGGCATGCATTTGACTGTATTATTTTAGTGAGATATTATATTATTACAATGTGATTAGAGGTATGGAAATAAGATGGATTGTCGATCTGTGGTGCATAGAAAAGGCTGTTTTGTGGGATACAAACATTCTTGTGCTTGGCAAGAGACAGTACTCTGACTATTTTCTTTCCTCTTGTGCATATTTTCCTTTTTCTGTGTGTGGTGTTTTGACTGTGTTCAGTTGTGCTCTGCCCTATTTCTTCAGACAAGAGACTGTTCTGTGATCCTCAGCCAGCTGAAGGAAAATAAAGGGGTTTTTAGGTTCTTCCATCATTCTGTTATACTTAGGGCTACCCTTGGATTTGAATGTTCTTGCAAGAAAAACTTAACCTAACTTAGATAAACAAAGAAGGTGTATTCTTTTGTTGTTGATGATGATGTTTTTTATAGTCTTTGTTTCTTTTTCCATGATGATTAACCAGTGTGTTGGAAGATTTTTCTTTGGTCCTGCCCCTATTTATTGCTGTACTTGCATGCAGAAGATGACATACTGTGGGAAATGATGTCTAAGGCCATTTGGTAAAAAATTGTAGGTCATGGCACATAGTGGAAAGAAAACTATGCTTGTTAGTATGGAAATGCTGTCATCTGTAGTCCTTGGATATTCTATCAAGAAAGAGGTCCTCATGTAAATGAAGTTTATTTTGAGGTTTACTGTGGGCTGAGTTACACACTTTTCTCCAGACATCTTGCCTTAGTTTTGGTTTCATCAGTCTGCACATTTATATAAAAGATGACTGTATCAGTATAATTCATGAAGTTACTCGTTTCTGAGCTGTAAGTGTGCATGCCAGTTTTACACTACATTAAACTTTCTATCTCAATGGGTGCTTGTCAGGTAAACTGAATGAAGTAAAAGGGAGATGATAGAAGGCTGCTACAGGTGTAAACTTAGCTGAACAGTCATGCCTTAAAGAGGGGGATCTAGCAAGACTTCTGGACATCTTAAATGCTTTTTTTACAATACTGTTCAGTACAATTAAAAATAGATGTGATGGCTAACATTATTTCATTGAAGCTTTTGTTAGCATATCGCACAAGAGCTGAGAAGTCACAGAGGATGTGTTTTTGATCAAATTCTGTAATGCAGTTTGTTAAAATATATAAATACATTAAAATCCTGCAGGGACCCCTGTACTTTTTGAAAAGGAAATAAAGTTTGAATCCTTACAGGGCTTGATTAAAAAGAAACCAAAAGAACACCAAACAAACAATTTTTAAAAGAATTTTGTGTCTTAGACTTGTTAGCACACAACAAAGAACAACAAATCTTAAGGAGCCCATGACTATATTTACTTCAGTTCTAAGGAAAAAAGGTTTTTTCTTCAAACTGTTTTGTTTAAATGTTCATATGTACAGTTGCTTGAAACACTTTATTGAGAGCTCCTTATAACCAGATTGATGCATAGTGCAGATTATTCATGATTTCCTAGAGATAACTGGGGTAAAAATAACAGCTTCTGATTTGATTGTGTTGGAGAATATTCATGATTTCTGTAGCTGTTTCTTTATTGCTTTTGGTAGGCCATGAGGAGTTTTACTCAGCAGTTAAAGAACATTTTTTTAAACGTGTCAAATAACCTTGAATTTTTAATGTTTGAAAATGAGGATTAAATATCCCATAGCCATTCATTTTGTGGTCTGCTGACACTTCCTTGAAAAAGCTAGTGTAAACTGCAGATCAGCAAATTCCCTGCTGTTAAGCTTACAACTTCCCTGGTTTTATAATTATGCACAGCTGATTTTAAAATGGGTTTTCACATGCTCATTGGTGCAGTGCGAAAGCACCTTGCAGGAAGTGTTGGGTTTATCTCTATCGGGCTGTGTAATGACTCCCTTGCTGCAACATCTTGCCCCTCCCCTCAGTAACCAGCATACACTGAGCATAGTGGCTCTGCTGGAGTTGCTTCTGTTTTCATGGAGGAGATCGCAGACCTTGCACTGCAGCAGGTGGAGCTGCCTTGGTGGATCTAACCCTGGGTTCTGGCTGAGAGGATCTGAGTATTACTTTGGGCTGTGAGACAGTTGTCACTTCAAGCTGATGCTAGCATAATTAAATATAAAGCTGACTCGAAATTTTTAAAAATGGACACAGGATTTTTTTCTTTGCCTTTTTTTAAGGTCTGGCTTCTAATGTGAAGCAAAATCTTTCCTGAAGGATTCAACCTATTTATATAAAGGCTTATTTTTGGACACTATGGACCTAGATTAGATGTCAAAGACAGGCAGCAAGCAGCGCTTACAGAGGCATTTTTCTGGAATCTCAGTCACGGATCGATTGAAGTGCACAGGGTCTGAAAAAATGTCTCCTAGCATAAAAAACTTGGATTGTTTTTCTCCGATGCTATGCCACTGTAAAGTAGCATGTACCAACAACACAATATCTTTAATGTTTGGATGTAAGGTGGGTCTATAAAAGGACTTTCCTGGAAATGTAAGCTGCATTTAATGAATGATTGCCATTATGTCTAATGTAACTGTACCTTAAATTTCTGATTAAATAGTGTGTATTTTGTTCCATGCCTTACTTGGTTATTGGAGGTCTTGGTGATTGTGACAGAAGTAATGAATTATCATGCCTACTGTTTAAAGATACCTTTGAACAACATTTTGAATTTACTGAATGCCGCATGTAAAAAGTCGTCATTCTCCATTAATCAGCGTTAATCATCATGTAATCAGTTTATTGCACTTGGCTTTAATTTTCTTCAGCAGTAGAGAATTAAATACACAGGAGACTTGCACTGAGATGCAGGGCTGGAAATGCCTCCTGACATCATATTGATGGAAGCAATTGTTAGTGGCAGGTTTGGGTTTAACAGTGCCCTCGGGCATTTAGTCATTTTAGGACTACATCAACTGTTTAGGTTACAGCGTAATAAAACATATATAATTAGGTAATACTCAGAATAGAAAACAGAATATATTCAGTGTTGTGTCAAAAGTGCTTTTTTCAGTAAAATTAACACACAATGTGAAGGATATGATGAGAACACTAAGTACTGGAAAGCCCCTTTAAAATTAAAGGGATATGTGTGTGAAGTTACTTTTGAGACAGAGGTTCAGAAATCTTTTTCTGTAAAACTTACTCTGCATATCTGGTGTTTCCAAGCCAGTGTGTGTCATTTTTAACAAAAAATAATTGAACTGGATTTTATTTTATAAATTGGGAACAGTTGTGTGTGTGTGTACACATATACATGTGTGATGCATTTTTAGATAGATATGTCTCACAAAATGTTGATGTTGAATAAATGTCACCTAGGTTGGGAGGGAGGAGTCTAAATTTTTAGGGATCTTTTGGTAGTGTGAATGATTTATTATGAAACAAAGTTGAATGCTTTATTTCCAGGAGGGAAGAATTTGCCTTGTTTTGAATCTACCTATCTTTCATGTGTCCAAAGTGCTTTTCAGTTGAAGATACACATATATTAAGTGATGCAATTTGGAAACTATTTGCTGTAAAATTGAGATTTCTTTCCTTCTTTTTGTGGAACTGCACATCCCTTTTTTTATTGATCAGGTAGCCTCATGTTTACATAACAAACTTGGGAAGAAAGCCATGGAATGAAAATACTATCTTGATTTTAATTTTGCCCGTTGCTGTTCACTTTAAGGCCAAACTAAAAATACCCAGCTAACATCCAGAATTCACTTTAGGCATTTTGCGTCGGATCTGAGCGGTGGCGGCATTTTCTACTGTACTCGCCCGTCAGCGGCTCTTTTTGTCTGTCTGAGCGCATTACTGACTGCTTACCTCGCTCTAACTCGGCGTGTCCCGGCCCCCGGGGGGAAGCCTGCCCCGCAGAGGCAGCAGCGGGCGCGGGAAGGAAAAGGAAGGGCAGGGCAGGGCGCGGGAAGGAAAAGGAAGGGCAGGGCAGGGCGCGGGAAGGAAAAGGAAGGGCAGGGCAGGGCGCGGGAAGGAAAAGGAAGGGCAGGGCAGGGCGCGGGAAGGAAAAGGAAGGGCAGGGCAGGGCGCGGGAAGGAAAAGGAAGGGCAGGGCAGGGCGCGGGAAGGAAAAGGAAGGGCAGGGCAGGGCGCGGGAAGGAAAAGGAAGGGCAGGGCAGGGCGCGGGAAGGAAAAGGAAGGGCAGGGCAGGGCGCGGGAAGGAAAAGGAAGGGCAGGGCAGGGCGCGGGAAGGAAGGAAGGGAAGGGCAGGGTGCAGGGCGTGGGAAGGAAGGAAAAGGAAGGGAAGGGCAGGGCAGGGCGCAGGGCAGCGCCTGTCACTGGCCGGGGGGAGCCCGGCCGCCGGTACCTGCTCGCAGGCAGGGCGGCCAGGCGTGGGCGGAGGGACGCCTTGCTCAAAACACAGTCAACAGAATTCTTTACGGTGCTTCATTTAATGCCGTTTGGCTGCTTGCTAGTAAGAAGTGTATCTTGCAGACCGATCATTTCTTGGGCGCAGTTGATTTAGCAGTGATGTGTTTTAAAATATCCTAGGGTATTTATGCGCAGACTTTAATTACCGTCACACAAACATGTGTTGCTCTTAATACTGAGTGCGTACTCTGTACTATCTACATCCCAAATGAACTGAAGGGTTTAGGTTTAAATAGTTGTGACTTGCCAGTAGTGCAGAGAGATTTTGCACTAGGTGCTTGTTGATTTTTGAAGAAAAGTTGCAGGGCTGCGTTGCAGTAAGAATAAAATACTCTTGTCCTCTGAGAAGATGGCCTTTGAATACTGAAAGAGTCAATACTTAAATGACAGTGTGAAACAGTAATGCAGGATTACTTGTTCAGTCCTTTACATAAAGAAACAGTTCATTCATCTCACACGAGTAATCCTATGAAATACTTTGTTTTCCATTTTCCTTTACTGTTTTTTTTGACCACACGTAAAAAAAACATTCACAATCTGACTGTTCCTTCTTTGGTCTCTTCCTTGGCATTCTGGAACAGGTGAATTTCTTCACTATGAATATTTCTGGTGGTTTTGTAAATGTATATATGTATCTTAAATTGTTGTATCGTTTCTGGACATCCATGACATGAAACATTACATAAATGCTTACATTTAACACTAGCTGTGCATTTTGACATATGATGGAACACTGCGACCTAAATAAACATGCTATAAGCAGTTTTATTTAAGATACAATGTCAAAGTGATACGGTCCAAGGTGGGTGAAATGCCTTATGTTTTTGTCTTAGCTGTTGTTAATAAAAGAAAACTTAGTGCTTTTATTTGAGAATGAAGCAGTTAGTTACTCAAAGTACTGAACTTGTGTTTAAAAAAATAAAACCAAAGATCTAAAAACCTGCTCTAATATTTCAAGTAATTTGGTTTATCGTATGTTGAGGCCTAAATTGAAAATAATACTGAATGTCCTATTCCATGATCAGTGAAGAAGTTCTGAAAATACACAAACACATACCCTCTTTTCTTATATTACTGAAGTTTTTTATCCACAGGCTTTCAGCTTTTCCATGTGAATTGCCGTTAACCTGCAAAGAGACTTCATTTGGCTTTCATAATCTTCCTGGGGTTTACAAATGAAGGGTTTTCAAGTTCAGTTCTGCAGTAGTGAAGCATACCTTTTGTTTTGTGTCCTTTTCCTCGGTGGGGCAAGCACTATTATTTTCCTGAGCACTAGTTTCTGGTTTAGCACTTTCACTAGACTACAGGGAAGACTTGTACAAAATGCATTAACATCTTAATATACTATTCGTTTTGGATTAGTTTTGTTTTAACAACATTATGCAAAATTTAGCTGTATTGTTGCTTTTGTTGTTAGACTTGTTGGAGCTTATGTTCTGCTGAATGGTATCTGCACATCAGAGTTGTGAAGGTTGGTTTTTGGGGAGATGTGAGGAGAACTGTGGGTGTGTAGATCTTTCTACTCATCTGCTTTTGACATATTCCATCCTAGTCCTTTTATGCAGGAGTGGAGATGTTGAATGTCAAACAGTGTTTCCCAACAACTTCAGTTGCTGGAATGATCTTTTGAAGGGTCCTTTCAGATTTAGTTTAACTTCTGAAGTGTAGCGGTGGCTGAACAAGGACAAGTATTTAAACTTTGGGAGTCAGCTGCAAATGGTCTAAAGTCAGTTTGTTTTATCATGCTGCCTGTTCACGCTGCATCAAAATGGTCTGACCCTGTGAGCTTCTACATATTTATTGGATTCAAATGATTAGATTTACTTACTAAAGTCCTCATGTATTCTTAACTTCTTTCAAAACATGGGTTGGACTTTTACAGTGAAAATTAAAACTTGCTGAGAGACAGACTGTGTAAGTCAGGCTGCATGTTTTCCTGGGTTTTGTTTGTAGTTTTTGTTGCTTGAAGTGTGCAGTAACTTGGGAGTCATTGCTGTGTGGATGGGGAGGGTTAAAATCTGGAGGAAAAGGGAAGTGAGTATAAGAAGGTCAATTTACAAACCTTTAAATTGTTTTTTAAGCACCCTTAAACTCTTACATTAAAGCTGTTTTAGCACTGATTTTTTTTTTTCTTTGTAGAGAAAATACATTACTGTGCTTTCAAATTTCTTTTCACATAAGACAGTGGATTGATGTGTATGTCTAATATGAATTGGATTTTGATATACATCCTATTTTGAAGAGAAATGTAGTTACTGCTGCCTTGCATTTTGTCATTAAATTATATGGTAGTTAAGGATGTTCTTGTGTAATTAATTTTCTATCCATGAACATGGTATTTGGTATGGCTTCAATTTCTAGAATAATAGCATTGCATACTATTGTGGATATGGGTCACCAGTTTAGGGCATGGGATTGTTTAAGTGTTCTTTAAATAATTTAATTTCTATTTCAGTAAGAGTTCTCATTAGAGGATCTTTAAAAAAATATATAAAACCCAACTTAATTATCGCTAGGGGGTAGATTATGTATGAATCTGCTTGAAATATCTTTTTTAAAATGTAGACAGACTAAAGTGAACCTTTTTTAGAATGAGTTTCCTAAAGCTTTTCTGTGCTTTTTCTGCAGACAGGTGATCTGTATTCTGAAAAACGGTGCTATAAAATGTCCACAAATTCCTTGTTTGTTCTGCACATTGTTGCAGATACTTTGTCCATCCTTATTTTTGTCTAATTCTGCTAGGCCTGGGAATTGAAACAGGGAGGCTTGTGGGCCTGAACAATTAACACGATGAATGATTTCACTGTGATGAATTTTGCCCATCTTCTCGTCTCGTGTAAACTAGCACAGGTTTATTAAAGTAAATGGATTTTTCAGTAGTTTATACCAGTAAATAATTTAGTCTGTAGTGTTTGGTGACTGTTCAAAACTCACTGAAGGTAATATCTAACCTGAAGAAATCTTGTTAACTATGTTGCATCAGAAGAGAAATGGTTTTAATTAATTTTGACACACCTGTATAGCTGCAACTGAATCCTTTGGGGCAGTATCTTGTGTCAGAAGTATGTGTTAAATGTTTAGCACTTGGTTGCTTTGGACTTCAAATTATGATTCTAAATTATACAGCTGTCCGTAAAGCTTCTTTAAAAATAGTGAAATTGCTTGGCTACTACCTAATGGATTGCTGGGAAACTTCTGAGATGTGCAGCTGAGGCAGCCTGTCTGCAAGTTCAGAGCTGCTTTGCCACACCTGCCTTTTTTCCTTTCCTTTGATCTGTCTTGCCCTTTGCTTGGGTGGCTCTTCTAAACTAGGGTCTCCTTGGGGCCTGGATTTGGGTGCAGGGTTTGATTCTCTTGGTTGTAAGCAGAGAAATGGTCTTCTGCTAGCCACTATGAGATGAGTTGGTTCTACTCTCTACCTGCTTTTCTCCCTATTATGCCAGCACTGCTGCATGTTTCATCTTGTTGTGAGCCACTTTAGGGAATTAAAGAAAATTTGTTATTAATGGAAGAGGGAACAAACATTCTGCTGGATTAGCTTGCTTACTGTCTGAAATCAGATGTGTACTAGCAGCAAGGGGCAGGGAGACATAGTTGGTACAGCTCGACCGAGGGGGATTGAATGGGTCCTGCTCCTTTGGGCAGTAGCTGCCCTTTGAGTGAGCTAGGCTTTAATGTGAAATGGTACCTTTAGACCCCTATGGAGGGTAACTTGCATGGGATTTTGCTTCATATATAGTAGCAGAATTAACTTGGCATGACTGAAACAGTTGACTGAATTCTTGTTCAAGGGATGGCAGCTCCTGGGAGAGAAAAGGAATGGGCAATTCTGAATGGTGGCAGTTTGACTGTGACAGATCACTTGAATGTGCTACCTTAGTCAAGAGGCATTGTATTTCAGAGGTGATGCTCCATAATAAACTAGTACAAAACACTTCCACTTCTTTGGAAAATTAGCTGTTATAAGATACAGTAATTTGCTTTGCTTGAACCACTTTGCTCAAAAGTAATTTCTGTAAAGGGCAAGGGTAGTGTGGTACCTTTCAGAATAAGAAGTATTAGGGATGTTTTCACGCACTTTGTGTCTTTGCCTTCTATTTGCACTTTGAAACATTACCCTGTAAGTATTTCAGTTAGTGTATTTTAAACATGAATTCTGGTTTTTTTTAGTGGTTTCAAGTTGGGAAATATTTTGCAAATAGTAGTAATGTCAATCTTGAATATTGCATCAAAATCCAATTAGCAGTTCACATCTAAGTTGTGGGGGTTTTTTTTGTTTGTTNTTTTTTTTTTTTTTTTTTTTTTTTTTTTGTTTCTTTTTTTTGAGAAGCTTATAGGCCTTGTCAGTGCCTGGTATGGGAGAGAATCCTTTACCACAACATTGTTTCATTTTTAATCTAAATAATGACATACTGGTCTATTAAAACTTCATATGCACTATGTTATTATAAGCACTGATACATTGTATAATGTAAACATACTTTTCTAATGAAATCTGGAGCCTGTTTACACTTGGGCATGTCCAAATACCTGTTTCTAGTAAGTGTGTCTGGTTTCAGGGAAAAAAATCAAGGTAATTCTGTGCTTTGCCTAAAGATATTGACTGTTCTATAAAAGAAGTTAATTTTGATTCACCTGTGAGTATTAATTTTTTTTTTTCCCCCCTTAATAAAACTGGAATGATCCACTTCTAGTCTGAGATGGTCTGGGAACTTAATCTACTTTCAGGTCCCGTTTTCCTGATATCCCATTGACATTTCGTAGTCAAATCGAAGCTTGAGAGCTGGCAGGGCCATTTTGGATCCCAAGTCCAGCCAAATACTGCCTTCACCAGCAGAGCAGCCTCCTTGAAGCTAGCAGGATTCCTACTTCCTCTGATGTTGCAAGAATTTGGTGTACTTCTTGAAGCCGTAATGTTTATTTTCTCTTAATTTCCAATGTGATCCTATTTATGCTCTGGTAATGTTCACGTGTATTTTTGGTCAATGCTGTTCTTTAAATGATAATTCTTCCCTGTTTCTGATGTTTAACATGGCTGCTCTAGAGACTTAACATCAACTCCCTTCAGGGTTTTGTTTTGATAAGTTAAAAACAAGTCAATCTCAGAAAATAGATGAATGCCAGGAGTCTGAGGCTGAGCAATCTAGCATCTCACTGCTGCAGGGAAAGGAAAGAAAACCAACTTTTTCTTCTGCTAATAGTGAGCTATTAAGTTGGCTTGGTCATCTCATGAAACCTCTCTGTTAAAGATTTGAAAAATTACGGCTTTTTGAGTAACCATCAGAATTTTTCCATAGCTATCAGTATTTACCATCTCTCCTTTGCCATCCAGTTAAGGAGAAAGTATAGAAGTGTTAGGAGGTTGGTGGTTCTAATAATGGAAGTCTTAATGCTCTTGCTTTCCTCTTTGGAATTATTTCTTCTGCTTTGTGCTTTTTTGCTAATCATTGGTATTTTCAGAGAAAATGCATTTATATTGTGTCTGCTTTATAATTTCAAATACTTCAAAAGCATAATTCCTCTCATATAGTAGAACTTGATCTTGTATGGTCTCAACAGTGAAGGGTTGAATTGTGTAGAGTGGATGAGATTTTTTTTTTTTTTAATTTTATTTTTTAAGTAAAAAAAATAAACCAGGGTTATAACTTCAAAGATCTCTGTCTGACATCTTGCACAGTTTCTTTTGGCCAGTAACTGACATCTTTAGTGTCTGCCTGTATGTGTGTGGTTGGGTGTGGGCTTGTTGCTGTTGTTTTGGGGTTTGGAGGCGGGGTGGGGATGGTGTGTCGTAGGGCAGGCTGTGACTGGGTAAAGTGCAATAGGTGATGGAAATGTAAAGCTGCAAGTTGTTGCTTCTATGTTAGTAAGGGAACCTAGCTTGTCTCCTGAGGAATCTTGGCGTTGGTGGAACAACTTGGCACAGGGAAGAGAAGAGCAAACAAATCCTTTCTCTTCCAGCACAAGTCAGTTATGTGAGTTCAGCTGCCCCATTGAACCACTTGTTTACTGGCAAAACTCTGGTGTATTGCTATACAATGAGTCTACAGAAGAGAGTAGACTGATGTATAGCTCAATTCCAAAAGAGAGAGATCCTGTTCTGATTTCCTCCTTCCTTTTGCACTGTCTTCTGGTGTTCTTTGAGGCCCTGTCTGAATTGGGGTCAGTAATGCAGTACAAGTCTAACCCTGCGAAGAAGGAGAAAAAAGTGGGCAATTTTCTACTGATGTGAATGCCAGAACCAAAGGAAGGAAGGGGATATGGTGCCTTCCCCAGGGTTTGGGAGACAGGGAAGAGTAAGATATTCCTGTTATTAGATGTTTAGCTGTCTTCTTTGACCATGGACCATGCTTGGAGATTGGGTTTTGCTGGATAGACAAAAAATTAAGTCTTCCTGTAAGACAAGCGCACAGAGTTGGGTGGGCAGGGAACGAATGGGTTAAGCATTACAGGAGCTGTTGACTGATGGATCATTTCAAGCAGTTTCTTTTATCCTGTAGAGTCTATAACTTTGTAATATTGCAGGACTTTTCTGTGAAGGTCACGGATTTTTGTGCTAACCTGAAATCATACTTGCATGTAGCTGTTAGTGTATGATAACTAACCCTCTTACCAGGTACTGCGTTGGTGTAGTGTTCACATGCTTATAGACAAATGGGTTACTTGCAGTGATCTACTGGATTACAATGTATGAATGACTTGCTAAGAAGACGACTACTTTTGACTTACGCTGTAGTATGTAGATCTTAGAGTACTGGTAAAAAAACCACTAAGGAGATGTCTTCTATTCTAAATATACTTCACTAACAAGAATAGCTTTTTCCAAGTTTAAAATGATTGTTTTCAGAAGGTTTTTCTGTGCCTTTAATGACATGACATGACATGCTTTTCCTGTAAACTAGTACCAGCTATGTATATACTCCAGAGTATAGTAGTGTGTGAAAGTGAATGTGGTTATACAATGTTGGGATGCATCTCATGGATGCAGTAAACCCTTCTGGAAAAAAGCTAACATCCCTTCAGCTTTCAGCTTTAGTGTTAGCTAGCAATAAAATGCATGGACTACCTAAAGTGCCTCAGAATTGGCCAAGGCTGCAAAGGTGAAGCTGGGGTGAAGCTTGTGTTTAAGTATGTTTGTCATGTGAGCCTCTGTTAGCTCTGGAGTTTGGAGGTGCTGGATAAACAGTTAACTCTACAGTCCAGAGAACAGGTAGATATTATGTATGCTCCCGATTTCATTAATACCTTTTAATAGGGATCTGCGAGTATCGATACAGCACAGTCTTGCTAGAACACATCCCTGCTGGCTAAGTAATAGGTTCTATGGGTTTTTTTTTTAACTGAGTGCAAATTAATAATACAGAGACTGAATACTCTCTTATGTTTCTGTTTGAAGACTTGCTTGCTGGGGAGGCTTAATCTGTTTAGTAGCAAACCCACATTTTCATGTTTCATAATGAAGTTAGCAGTAGTGAATTGCTGTATTGACACCCCAGTATATAAACTGAAACTCTTTAGCTGACAAAAACCACTTTTGGCACATGTGCTAAATTGGACATATGGAAAAAAAGCTTTTGAGGTACTGAGAGTTTCTGCTATTAGTGAATAATGTAGTGTTAAAGTGTAAGAAAAAAAACTAGTAAAGGGAAAAGTTCCTTAGAGGAGGGTTTGGGGACATGTAACTATGCAAACAGGCAGAAGAAAATTAGGTAGCTTTTAGTTTTAGGTGAGACTAAAAATGTTGGAACGTTTTTAGACAGGATCAGTCTTTAAACTGAAAATAATAATTAAAACTTTGATTTCTGCATTTTATTGCCTTGAAGTCAGCAGGGTCAGGTAAATAACTATTTCTGCCTGATGTAGGTTTTCTGGATAA
This sequence comes from Pandion haliaetus, assembly GCA_013401275.1. NCBI lineage: Eukaryota > Metazoa > Chordata > Aves > Accipitriformes > Pandionidae > Pandion > Pandion haliaetus. Next base: position 9,285 of record VYZV01006788.1, on the reverse strand, counting down.
TGTCTTCACATTTCTGTGGTAGACTGATTTTTTTTCTGTCATTGTTTTCTTCAGAAATACCGCTACCAGGATGAAGATACACCTCCACAGGAGCACAGCTCTCCACACATTACCAATGAGGTGACAGGTCCAGAGCTGGTTCATGTATCGGAGAAGAATCTGTCACAGATTGAGAATGTCCATGGATTTGTTTCCCATTCTCATATTTCACCAGTAAAGGTAGGCATTTTTAAAGTTATAGTAAGAGTGAACTGTTTTGATATATAATTTTGTGGGGGGAAAAAATGCATGAGATACACCTGCTTGGTTTTTTTTATGGAACTGCTCATTTGTAGAATTAACTTTGTAGATGTTAAGGCATGGGCTCTAGTTCCAAACATTCTGACTAAACATGCATGATAGTTAATTGCCCAGATAAAAAATGTAGGTAACTTAAGGTCTCGTGTAGTTTTGAGGGGCACTATAGTTACTGCTGTTAGTTTCATTTTGGGTTTTCTATCAGGATCCTGTAAAATCAATTCTGAGTTTGTTTCTGGTAAATATTTTAATTGAGGACCTATGTGGAAAATGTAATAAGCCAAGTGTAATTTATGTCTCTGGAGTTTTTCAGCATACAGCACCATTGTTCTCAAGACAGCTCCAGTAACTTCAAGATAGATTTAAAAATCAAGAGAACAAACTGATTGTGAGGTTTTGGAGGGGGTTGTAGCAGGCAGTTTTATATATTGGGTTAGTAGGGAGATGTAGCTTAATCGTTTTCTGAATAGCATAATATTTTTAGTGTGCCAGACTAAGTGCTGTTTTATATAACATCTTGAGTCTTTATGGCTTGTTTTGAGGAAAAAGTGAAGAAATTATTTGATTCTGAGTATTTGGGCTTTAGAATGATGAGATGGGCTTACATTATGGTAGGACTATAGCTTGGTATTTTTAGCATGAATTATTGGTGTGTGGTAGTATCCTTTGTGACTGAAACTGGCAGTGTACTGTAAGAAGTGCTGCTATATTTTAAGAAAAAAGTTGTTTTGAACCTAGTTACATTTCCTTTTTTTTTTTTTTTAATTATGAAGAAAAATCTTGCTGAATGTATCAGCTCTTTATAGTTGACTTGTAAGGATTCTATAGAGGAACCAACAGTAGTGGGAGAGTGTGTTTAGTAATTGTGTTCCAGCTTTTCTAAGATGTTAAAAATGTATATATGTTGGTATTGAACATGGTTACTTATTTTTACTTGTAACTCCATAATGAACTCTCTGTGTGTTTACATAGTCTTCAGGAGCTAGACAAGCTGAATTCTTTAAGACCTAATGAATAACCTTTTTTAAGTGGGCTATATTAACCTCTGAAGAGCCTTCTAAGAAAGCTAATATGACAAACCTTTCATTTTGAGAATGGCTGGGACCTCAGTCTTCTGTTGTTTGTGAAGATAGATGCACAGTAACACATTTTCACATGTCTAAATCCCTGAATTTATTGATATTCAGAAAGTAATACAACCATTTTGTGTGCAACCATTAGAAATTAAAAAAATCCTGTGCCTCTGGGGACTTAAGGTCAACTCTGTTTATTCACAAGCTTTTCCTAATTCATAGTACAGTTAGTCTTGCATTTCAGAAGCATAAAGGGATCCAAAAGGCAGAGGCAAACTGTAAAAATGTCTGTAATAAGTGATCAAGTATAATGTATTTCACAATCTGGAAGCTCATAGAAATAAAAGATAAAATTCTAGAATGGATATGTGAGACTGAAAATCTATTTCTTGTAACTGACTAGGTGTTATTTCATTGTACTGGAGACTGTTCAAAAGGCTGTAATTACCTTGGTTTCTTTCTGACTGCCTGAATCTAAGGGAAACCAGACTACTCAGAATAGTTCCTGTGACTGACTTTATTTCAGATTATTTTTGCAAATAGCCAACTGCAGAAATAGCGAAGTGAGGATTTGATACTGGCAATATTAACATTTCCTGGAAGATGACTTGATTTCTTACCTCTCTACAGTGTGAGTGATCTCTACCTTACAGAGATCCTACCAGGCCGTCTCCATAAACAAGCAAGACTTGTGTTTAAAGTGTTATATGGGACCCTTAATTACCTGTTTTAATTGAGCTTTATCTAACTACTGTAACTTTTGGTCAAGACACTGATGTAAAACCCAGAACAGTTTTACAGAAATAGATGTGAATGACTGTACTCTGCCTTCCTCTGCTCAGATGTGATCTAAGCTGAAAATTTTTTTAGTTTTCTTGGGCGATGGTGAATACACAACTCTGCTGCACTGTTCTAGAACAAAGAAACTGTATCTCATTTAAACTATTTTGGAAATAGACATAAGCAGCTTGTAAGTATAATTACAAAATATGGTGAGGCTTTTCCAAAATACCATGTATCTTAGGTGTCTGAGGAGAATTGCTATTATCCTTCTCAAATCGGTAAGTGCTTGGACAACATTACTTCAAAGTATGTGTATAAGAGAAATAAATCATCATGCAACTCATATTGCCATTTATAACACACATCTGATTATTTTCAGGTGACTACTCTCTCTAATTTCAAAGCAAGGTATGGTGGAACTGAAATTCCTCTGAGCTTTGTTCATCTGAAAACTGGGGTGGGTGCTCCAGGTTTCAGTAGTTTGCCAGCATTTTGTGGAACTTTGAATTCTGATGCTAAGTTGGCTGCTGGCTTGCTTTTCTCCTGAAGAAGTTAACTTCTTTGCATAAAAGGTTTATAATCAGGGTCTGAGGTCTTAAGGTATTTGGAGAAGAGAGGTGCATCCATAGTTTTGTAGGCCCTGGGAGTCTTTATGGGACCTTTTACAGTAAAATGCCTTTGAGCTCACAAAACTTCTTTTCAGTCAGGAGATGGTTTACTAAAGTTTTTGGAATAAATGCTGTTAACTTGAACTTGAGTATGTCAGAAAAAAGCCAAGGTTGCTATTGTATTATTAGCATAGCTGGTCCTCTCTTCTTTTGGCCTGATGATCTGCAAAGATGTTCATAGTTTAGGCATAGCTCATGCTGACCATCAATTTAGCAACAATAGCTTTGCGCTAAGAGTGCTTTGTGTAATTTATTTGGTAGTTTGGTTTGATGCACTGTGTACGGACCAGGTTGTGGCTAACATACAAGATCTTGACTAGCATTGTTCAATAGCACATTTGCTAAGGAAATGAAATGTAATAGAGGATGTTGTGTTTATTACACTAATAAAATAATAAGAGAAAATTTAACAAAAATTTAAATATTAAATATACTTGAAATTTCAAATACATAGTTATTAGTTTGAAGAACAAATGTAGGCAGTAGTTTTATAATCATATGATCCCTTTTCAGAAATGCTACAGAGGGC
>VYZV01006787.1:1394-12271 GCA_013401275.1 Pandion haliaetus | reverse complement strand
TTCTAGTCACGTCTGTCCTGTCTTACCGGTTTAATATGGGGTCGTCGAAGGATGTAGCCAGCCTTCCAGTGGTTAAGGAGCTATGTCTGTACTTTCTCAGTTCTTCACATTTTTGATAGAGCTTGGCTTCTGTGAGCTATTGATAACTTCAGATGCAATTTATTCAGGGTTTTGTTCACACTACCATAAATCCCAATTCAGAACGAAAATGGTTGGAGAATACAAATGCTTCATTACTAATAAAGTCATTAAGCCCTAATTTTGTGATCTTAAGCTTGAGCTGTCTAACTGAAATCCCTGGCATGTGCTTACTGAATCAGGGCCATAGTGCAGGGCTGGGAGCACTTCATTGTCGTAGGTGCTCTTAAGCACATGTGGTCTTGGGATGTGAGAGGACTGTGAAGTGGTGTAACCTTTCTCTAGATCAGAAGAGCTACCCTTGCAGAAGCAAGTGATTTATACAAGGCAACAAAGTGCCGTTCTTGCACTGCTGAGGTAGAAAAAAGAGAGACCCTAAATTCTAGCTTTCTAATTTGAATACTGGAGAATAGGGTCTTCTATTTCAGGGCAAAATAAAGGTAAAGGAAACCAAGAGGATAACTAATCAGAATTTTAGCTAGACAAATTAGGAAAGAGAAATTAGGAAAGGGCAAATAATGAACATCGCTCTTACTGCCCAAGCATTTAATATTAAAGTCTTTAAATTCTTGATTGCAAGGAAAGCATTACAGTGTGTTTAGTCCTATTAGAAAACAAATTCATAATAACCTTAATCACATTTTAAAATCAGTGAGTACAGGAATAAGAAGGTATTATAGATCAATAATCTTATGCAAAATTTCTTCTAGGAGTTATGGAATCTGGTACATCATACTTTCAATTTTTCCATAAAAACCTTTTTCCATTAGTCATCAGGTTGGAACAAAGTTTATAAAAATTGGAAAAACAAGTCATAAGAACTATAAAACATTTTGAAGAGTTAAAATGAAAAAGATGAATAGGATGGAAAACTTCTTGAGCAGTTGGGAGAAAAGAAAGTAATGGGGAGATTTTTTTTCTGCTTTTGTTTAAAACATGGGGTCTTGATGGAGAATTAAGCTGGGAGAATACTGTGGCCAACTGTGAATATATGATACCGTTAGAGGAAAGATTGCTCTCCTGTTCCTATTTTCAGACAAATTGCCTTAGTGGTCCTGGTCCTTCAGTTCTACACAATTATCAACTGAGCTGAAGGAGATCTCCCTATAGCTGTGAGTAGTAATGAGGCTTTAGCGTTTCTTCGCACATTGCTACTGGAATGTGACCTCTCTCACTAGAAGGCTCACCTTTTCATTATAAAGGTGTTACTTCTTTTCTGCATATTTAAAGCATCGCTCAGGTTACTATACAATCATTTCACTGTGAAGCAGAAGAAAATTCAAACCAACAGAAGTTCCAGAGAGCTTCTTTAACCTTGGATGTTAAAGGTGGTCAGTGATGGAGGTTTTAGTATACTAGGACAGGAGTTTTGAAGGGGAGCAAAAGAATGGATACACTTAGGATTATACTCAGAATATTGTGTAAATGATGCAGGAAACGCAGAGAAATGTCACAAACACATCCACACAGGGAGATGTCAGAGACAGAATGAGAGCTGCCATCCAAAACTGTGATAACATCTGAAATGTAAATAGATGTAAGGCAGTGACAGTGTCCTTTTATGAAGACATTTGTTCTTTCCGTGATGATTTTCCCCCTCACACCAGTTCACATACTCTCCTGTGACATAGAATTGATGTGACCTCATGAAATTCCATGAAGAGTGGAAATCAGACAAATTGGATGTTTCTACAAAGGGCAAATTACCCAGTCCTCTTAGAAGTAAAGGACATGGTGGTGTGAGTCAGTCCTCAGAAAATGATGCTTGAAGTGAGATGGATAAAAGGTACTTGGGCACAGAAGCTCTAAGTGCTGTGAGGACGTGATACTGCGTGGCAGATTTACCTGGGATTTATGTGCTGGCAGGAGGACAGGTTTGGGGGTAGGAAGGCTTTTTATGATCAAGCGGTATAGCTCAAAGTAGCATTGGTTTTATGTGCGTGAATGATAGACAGTGGTGAAACAGAGTACAGCAGAATCCTAAACCAAGTGATTGTGATTGGGCAAATTATAGGGGGATTTATGTTCTCTGCAGCTATAGCTCAGAAGATTTGGCTATGCTTTTCTTTTTCTCACCCTTTTCCCAATTTATTTTGTATTAGGTATCATGCCTATAATTGTATTCTCTGTTGTTTCTCTCCTGACATGTTTAATCCCACAACACAGTCTAGTCTTGATGTTTTCCTTCTCTTTCATAGAGTCCCAAGAGAGAGAAGCAAGGCAGGTAGATGTATTTGACTTTGGAAAATGAGTTGATGCCAGTTGCAAAGGAAATAAAATATATCACAGGGGTCTGCTGCAGGGTGGGGAGTGAAAATATTGCTCGTTTGTGACAAAAGATTGCCTTGAAGACTCCTTCAGCTTGATCAGTCTGAAACCCATGCCTCACTGTTTCCATTACAAAGGCTTTTATGTTGCTGTTTCTTTTGGAAAAAGACTTCATCTATTTTGAAATAAATCCAAGGCTCCCCAAACGTTGTGTTTGCTTTCAGGCCCAGCACATGAGAGCTGTGCATTGGGGTCACATTGCAGAGGGGTTAGGAGAATGTACATTATTTAGGTTGTGAGCCAGGATAGCCAAGGAGTCCGCATGTGAGCAGCCCCAGGGTGGCAGAGGAGCTGCAGCGTTAGGCTGATGCAGCCTGTGTCACTTCTGCAAGGACTTGGAACGCGAGGATATTTGGGCAGTTCAGTCGTATTGCAGTACCGGGCCATGGCTCGTCCCCAGCCCCGGGCGATGGGTGCAGTGTGCCTACTGCGCCAGAGGACATGGTATCAAGCTATGCCTGGCACAAGGGATTGCAGGATGGGGGAGAAGCTAAAGCACTGCCCTGCGCAGGTGGTGCTGTGCTGCGGTGGGTGACTGCGGGGCTGGAATCAGATGAGGGGATCTCGGCCTTAACAAGAGAAACCCAACAGATCTTTATTTTGCATGGGGCTCCTCTGGTGTGCGTGTAGGAGGCAGGACTTTGGGGCCTGTATTATACATGAAGGCAGAACGGTATTCATACGATGCCGCCTTGATTTCAAGTCCAACTCGGTGCTAATCATTCCTTCAGAGGATCTCAGTCTGGCTGTGTTCATTGGAGTTGATCGTTACAGAGCCTTAGTACATTAATTCCAGTTCTCACTAAACAGTGGCTCAATATCCTCCCCAAACTCCCCGTGGCTTCTTATCGTGAAGACATAGCTTTCTGACGTGCTTTTTCTTTCCCTACTGCTGAGATATCCCTAATCTCTTCTGACCGTCAATCCCCATTTTTCAGTTTGCAGCAGAGAACTTTTCCAGTGCCTACCTGTGGAGCTCATTCCTAACCTATCATTTTGATATTAACAGTTTAATGTAGTAGTGTTAAAATACGGGTACAGTCCTGATACATAGAAAGGCAGAAAATAAATGCACCCTCTGGAAAGGGACAATCCAGTCTTTACATTATTGGTGGCCATCCCCAGTGATATGTTTTGAAGTTCAAGGTCTTTTTTTTTTCTTTTTGTTTTTCTTTTGTTAGTGTGTTTATTTGCATCAACTGCTGATGCTTTTACCTTAAATTTTTTTGTTTAGAAATCTTACAGGGTTTTTTGAAATTTCTATTCCTCCAGTTCACCTTTTAAAAGAAATTCGAAAAAATACATTAAAAAAAAAAAAAGCAAGCACCTCTTGTAAGAGTAGCTCAAGTGAGCGGCTGCCACTTTGTACTGTAAGTGGGCTTTGTATTTCACATCGGCTAACCATTGTGGCCTGCAACAGCTCTGGATAACAGTCCGTGAATCCAGAAAAATACGAGTAAAGGTGACAGGGGTGTTCACACTGCTAAGTTACTGATAGGAGAAGACGCCTCATTTCTAGGAGAGCGCTCTCCTTGTCTCTTGCTGGCTTGAAACCATCTGGTTTTAAGCAAGCTTGGCAGAAGGGTGGAGTCTGCAAGCAGACTGAATTCCTATAGGTTTTTTGAAAACCAGAAATGAGGCAGAGGCAGAAATTACTCCTGCCCAGCAAGAGAGCTGGCAGTGTGCACTCCAGAGACGCACCCAAGGGTTGTCCTGGCAGCTGGGCCAGTCAGCTCTCAGACTGGTCTGATGGTCAGCACCCGTGCTTCTTGCTCCTGAGCACTTCTGGGTGCCCAGCCATGCGGTGCAGAGGAGGGAGCTGGAGGTGCTCTGAGTATTGGCCAGAAGGAAGAGCAAAAGAGCACGTGAGGAAGAAGTGGTAGAGTGGGAGAGGGTAGTCATAGCTGGGAAGGCTGGGGATATTATGGCTGGGACGTCACAGAGGAAGAGAACCCAAATTGAAAGGAAGCCAGGCCTCACTGATGCTATTGCTTGTGGGATGACTTGTTTAATTCAGATACCCTCTTGTCTGTCACCATATCCAGAGGTATTTTAACAAAGAAGCATCACTTTGAGATTAAAGACTCGAACTGGAGGAAAAAAGACAAAAGTTCTGGTCTTTAGATAATACCTGTGAACTTGACAAACTGATTGTAACATCTGTGTCTTGAATTCTTTTATCTCCGAGAGAAGAATAAAAATACATGTGTGCTTCAGAGGGGAGCTGAGATACTTCATCCATTTGGAAATGATTTTTCTCCTTTAGGAGACAGATGCTTTACCTTTTCCATGAAAAGTTGTAAATGTTTCAGAAACAATTAATGAAGCTTCCTGACATCCTCTTGGGTGAGGAAATATGATTGCTGTGGGAAAACTGAGGCAAAAATCTGTCATGTGAATACTTTATTTTAATAGTTAATGAACAGGGAAAAAGAAAGTATTACTGTAAAACACATGGGCAAGACTGTGGAAAACTTCAGCAGAGAAAGGTACTGAGATAAATTCTGTCTTGATTGGCATCTCTTGAAGGTCAAAGTGTCTACGCAGTGTATAAGGCAGGATTAAATTTGGCTCATGGTGTAAATATAATCAGAAGACTTACCTCCTAGTATACTTTTTCAAAATACACATACTGCATAAGGCAGGCTTGTAGAGTAGAAGTAAATACTTTGTAAAGTGACTACATGAAAAGATAAAACTTCCCTTGATTTCACATCAGCAGTAGTACCATTACTTTTTATATGAAAGCCTCAGTTTTTTTAGTAAAGAATACCTAATCTCCAGATAGCGCGCCTTTTCCATCGATGGCAAAAGAACTTGATCAAAATACACCACACCATCTTGGGACATTGGTGTTGTGTACAATTACCATTTCCTATTTGAGGATTTGGAAATTGAGCCACAGAGAAATGAAGCAGGCCACACACCAAATAAAGTGGCAATTGAGGAAACAAGAACGGATGCCCTGACCTTTTCCTTACTGTTGAAACTGGAAGATCCATAGTCCTTGAAAGTACACACATATTCTTACAGTTCAAGCTGATTTGTGGTCTTGCAGGTTGTGTGTTACCTCAGATGATCGAATTATTTTGACTCTCTCATCCCAAGACCCAAGGCATCAAATCAGTAATCGTAGGTAGTCTCACTTCTCCTTTAAGGCAAGCCTCCCTTTCTTTTTATCTCTAGTAGATTTTAGACTGAACACACACCAAGTAACATTTTGAACTGCATTCACATCATGGTACTGGCAGATTGTAATTATATGGATATGTATGTACCAGTATGCATTGAATATTATCTGTTAGTCAAGCATATCATAAAAGACGGCAAAAAGAGAAGCTTCAGCTGGTAGGAAATGAAAAATTTATGGTGAGAAAAGACAGGACCACCCGTAAGCATCAGATACATACTGCCACTAAATGATTATTTCAGATTTTGGGGGCGGGGGAGGGTACAGTAAGCCTCTAAAGAGTCAGAAATTACTTTTATTTTATGTCCCTGGAGTCAGTGTGGGGTTTACTGTACACTTAAGATTAAATAGACCAGTACTGCATATTGTAAAAAATCTCACCCCTTAATAAATCCAGGCTCATATGACAAAACCCAAACAAACAAAAAAACACCTCAACAACTGAGTAACTCATACCCACCTTTGCTTTTGTGTTCTAAGGGAAGACAACAAACAGAAATGGGCACTATTTTATACTGAGGGAGAGTTGGTGCTTTCCAGCACATTAGCATTGTTTCAGAATTGCTTAGTTTTTTAATCGGCTTGCAGCCCGGCTCATCTGTGCATCCAGAGGGTTTTCCTTTGGCCTTTTTAAATTCATAAAGTTGAGTATACTAGACAAGAATGCTTTTCTCTTCCTACTTGCTTATGCCATTCCTAACTGGTAACACCAATAGAAATAAAAAGCTAATTCCATGAGGTTCGTCTGAGAGAGAAAGGTAGGTGGGGAGAGCACTCTCTAGCCTTCCAAGGTCAGAAGTCACAGACTAGTTCCCCAGCAGCGTCACAAGTTTTGGAGTGCTCGGTTCCTCTCCCTGGGCAACGGCAATGCTCTCCAATTCTCAAGTTGTCTAGATACCGTATATGCCTGGGTCCTGATTATGCGGTGGGGTTAGTTATGATGCCTAAGAGTTATCCTGGTTTTACTGTATTTCTGTTGTTCAAATTACGTTAAATGGCCATAGTTTCCTCTGGTACTCAAAATCTGATGGTTCCTTATTTTGTAGATGAGGGGAAATTCACTTACTGGTGATGTTCATGACATATACATGAACTGTCCACTTCTATTATGGCCATATTGGAGTCTGGATTCTCTAATTGTATCAAAAGCAGGCTTAAGATGGAGGAGATCTGGCTACCAACTGGTCTTTACTCATAAGAAATAGACATTTGCATTCTTTGTATCCCTGAATTGTAACTCAGGAGGGACAATCCTCATTCTGAATGCCATGCTTTCTTAGCATGATGTGTGTGGTAAAGAAGGCATTGAAAGAAAGTATTAAGGCTAGGATAACATCAAAGAAAATGCGTCGATTTTTATTCTCCCTTCCATGGTGGATTAATTAAAACGGAATGAAACACCAGCTAACTTGAAAATAAAAGCAAATGTGTATGTGTAGACTATGGCAGTTTATTCTGAAAATCCAAGTAAATTCTTCCATTCCCCAAACCATAGCTCTAATGACGTAGTGCTCTAATAACGTAATCCTCTACCTTGCTTTCTTTGACATACCTTCTCAAATTCACTGGCTAGCCCACATGGTTGCTATGAGATTTTTGATGTCCTATGTCACTTGGTTGGCTTTCAGAACTATGACAGGTAACTCTGGTGGACCTAGTATCTGCTGATACTACATTGTGCTCGGCACAGGATGTAAAGGGGTGATACTTTATTGCACCAGCCTTCTCACTAGGCTTTGAAATAAAAAGTTCAAACACATCCCCACTGGGTGTGCGACACGTGGTGGTGACTATAGCAAAATGGGAAGTAGGAGCTTTTCAGGCAGAAGGAGCCTAAGTAAACAATCTCAGTCTATGTCCTCCTTTGAATTAGAAGTTGCATGGCACAGTAACCTTGTTATCCAAAAAAAAGCATCTAATCCTTTTTTTCATAGCTTTGTGCTTTATTTTACAATGACTACATCCTGTATGATAACGTCCTGTCTAGCAGGCAAACACTGCTGCAGAATACAAGCCCAAGCCCAAGCAACCATTCCCACAACCCAGACAGGGCTGCCTCCTGCCTCGGGACACACCAAGACAGTCACAACATTGAATTTCATTCAGCTGGAACTATGAGATGCTTTTACTATTTGACAAAAATAAATCCAGAGGGTAACTAAATGAGTTGTCAAGTAGCAGTCAAGGTAAAATATGTGTGCATGAAAGGGGAGTAAAAGTCAAATCCCAAGTACGTAATGTAGAAGCCAATTGTAATCAACAGCTTGCTTTTGACATGTTCAATGAGAAAACGTTTGTTTTCCCAGCTTTATGAGGCAAGGTGCCTTATAATGCATTTTTCCCACTCATTATGAGGCAAGGTGGGCTGCTGGTTGAAGCAGGCGTTGTGCTCCTGAATTCCTCTCTAGTCTTGGGCAAGTTAATGATTCTGTTTGGGTTTTGTTAGCAGAAAAGAGTGGTACATGTTTCTGCCGTAAACAGCTTGTGAGAATTGTTGGTATATTAGGGGACCAAGCACACTGATCCAAGTAATACATTTGCCTGAATAAGTGCATCAGTATTTGGTACATTGTTATTAACACCGTTGTGCACTGTACTCCTATTCTTTCTCAAAGACAATGTGCATGCATACAAATAAACCTACATTTTCAAGTTTTATTTTAGTGCATGAACATGGGGACAGAGGAGAGGCATCCAGTTGTACAAATCTACTGAATATGTCCTCTGTTATTTGTGGCAAAATTAGTTTTTTGGACCCTACTGATGAGAACAAGACATGTAGTTATTACTGAGGATATCAGCTGTGGGAAAGAAACACTCTCTCAGCTTTATACCACATATCCCATTCTTTTGTCAGCTTACATTATAAATAAATAACAAAGCAATTTGACACATGCCCATTGATTAAAAATAAAAGTTGTCAGAGTGAGAGGAGAAAGACAAAAATATGAATTATTAATAACAATATTAAGCAATGCAAAAAAGATGCTTAACATGCAGAAAAGTCCCTGAAAAGTCACTTAGTGAAGGGGAAAGAAAGGACAGCCATGAAGACCTTCCCTCCGCTACTACTTTGTGGCATTTTCTTTGCTATTTGGGCCCTTGCAGGTTGGAGTGACCACGTGAAAGAGAAAGATGATTCCGTTAGTTTACATAATCTTGTTTACCTCATCTCTGGTATTTCTAACATGCACCACCTGTAAACATGGAGACATCATGTAGGGAATGGAGTCAACTTAAAGCAATCGCACTGCGTCATGATTGGGATTGGCCATTTTATATTTTCTGAGCAATGTTCCTGACAGTGGGGTTTGAACGACCAGTTGACAATGCTGACACATCAGTTGGAGAAACTAAGTTAATTTATACTCTTTCTAAATTTCATATACCACACATACCTGTGATTTAATATGCAGATATTAAGGCATGCAAAAATGCTAGTAGTAGTTTGTGTTCTGTGTACTTTGTGATGCTCCAATTGATAAAACATAAACAGTACCCTAGTAGCTGGCATAATTACGCATTTCTTTTCCCACCTTCTGTTGCTTATTTTGGTTGCAACTATTTAAATGCTTTCATTTATTAGACCAGTTTGAATGGCTGTTGGATATATTGACCATCCTGGCAATACTTAATTTTCCATCTGTGAAGATCAGATTTCTTTTTTCACTGAAGAGGAAAGGATGAAAAAGAATACTTGCAAAGAGCAAGAGGGGCAACTGCACAACTTCCACAAAAGCTGTAGAAACCCCCTTGGTGACAGTCCCATTCGCTGAAGAATGCTCTTGCTCTAAAGCAGGTACAGCGTGTGCTATTGCAACAGAAGAGCTAATTGGCAAGTTTTCCCAGTAGAGTAGCACCAGAAGCCTGATTGTGGTTAAAGTGATGGTGTCTCTAGTGGAGCATCCTATATTAGCCTTCCTCATGGCCAGTCTGAACATTGTATTATTTGTAGCTGGACAGCTTACATCATCTTGGGGAAAAAAAACCAAAAAAACCCAAAAAGACTGCAGGAGCAGTAAGGCTGCTAGCCTGTGCTTATCATGTTAATGTTTTGAATTAACAAACTGTTAATGAATTCACAACATGATCTCCCAATTATTGTGCTTTAATTCTGGGAAGCTCCTCTTTATGCATCTTTGGTTCAAGTAAGGGCTAAGCACTTGTAGCTTTTATGGATTTCATTAGGTGCCGGAAATGCTCAGAGCTTCTGAAAACCAGGGTCAAAAGATCTTCTTGCTGGCATTTAGTTGCATACGGTGCAGGTACCTCCATCCTCATTTGGACTCCTTTGCAGTCAGTTGGAGAATATTAGGCACTTAGAGGTGTGATTCAGCCTGTCACAAGGAAAAGCATCTGAAATAGACCCTCATATAAGGGCTCAATTCTGTTCATGACTATAAAGGAAGACTGTAAGCAGTTTAAAAGTTATCTGAGATTCTTCTGCGCATGGTGCCTCAAGCTGAATAACTGAAATTAGGGAGTTGTCCAAGAAACGTTAGTCTTCGCTCTTCTGTTTCTGTGTGTAAAACGGGAGCACTGTGCAGCTTTGCAGGTTATGAGAAGATGGACTTCTCTTACTTGGTACATAATTATAATGATGAGACTTCTTATTAGCTCCTAAAAGGTTTGCATTTACATTTTATGACCTCTTTTTAGCTTCACAGATATGATGAGTAAAGATTAGCATTGAGTGGATATGTCTGTTAGTCTCAGCATGGGTACCTTACGCTATTGCTAAATTTGGCTGTATATGAAATTATTGGTCTCTCTTAAATATTAATTGATGTAGCCTGACTCCCCTTAGTACTTCTGATCTGCTGCATCTGATCCTCAGGGTTTTGGTGAACATTAATTTGTGCATTAAATGACTGAATTTAAGATAATTTCATTGGTTTGAGAAAGTTACACAAACCAATAGTTGCTTGACAGAGCCCAAGCACAGGCTGAACCCAGTGAAACGAATGGCTTCTGGGGCAGGACTGAGATGATGGAGACGGAAACAGTTGCCTTTTCTCACACGTACCCAGAACTATAAGCTAAAGGTGTGTAAAGTCAGATAAAGACATGTAAACAGATACTAGCATATTGTGCCACTCTCTGTTGGGACTCGAAGGCAATAATTTCTTAAATTGTTTTAGTCTACTGGCACCATATGTAGCCTTATTCTAAAATCATGTACACACGTCTGCAAGGAAACCTTTAGACATTCGAAAAATTT
>VYZV01006780.1:668-20676 GCA_013401275.1 Pandion haliaetus | reverse complement strand
AGAAATGCATAATTGTCATCTTTAAAATCATTTTGCTATTTCTTTCATTTTCAGCACAACTCAAACGTTCACTTAGGAACTAAATCATATGCATGTTTACAGCAATAAGCAAAAAGTCAGCTTCTGTGCTAGCAATACAAAACATAGCTACTAGTTTATCTTCTCTTTACTTTGTCCAAAAGACAAGGAAGTGCATCTATGCTGAAAATTTGGATTTTGACCACATTTGGATTTTTTGCTGTTATTCAAATACAAATGTTTCATAAGGCCTATAGCAATGACACAAGGATTTTTTAAAGCACCAATAAGAATTAAAACCAAAAGGCCGAGTGACACTAATCCTCTTAACTCAGCTAAGATTTTTTGAAAATCCCATTCAAAGTCCAACTCTGAATTCAATTTCATATACACATATCATTCTACATGCATAGTGCTTGAATCCAACTTGGCTTCAAGACTTTTTACTAATCAGGTAAGTCTGTAATTCTTATTAATATTTCAGAACACTAGCCTACTTAAAGTAACAGTTTTACCCAAAATCTAATCTCCTGTGAAGCAGTTATTTAGAGGAAAGTTGAGCTCTTCATTGTCATGGGTCCAAATTAAAAGTTAACGATGATGTCAAACATCGCTGAAATGTCAAGAAAATGAATGGTTTGTGTAAAGAGAAGCCATCTGAAATTTTGCTTTGAAAGGGCAGTGGACTTTTGTAAATGGTTTTCTGGAAAAGCTATTAGAATTATTTTAATATAATATGACATCTACCAAGATGAAATTGTTATGTTTACTATGTAAGCATATTTAACAGTGAATTTTAGGCCACCCCTAATAACAATACTTCTAGTATGTTCACATTGAAAGAGGAATTGAAGTGTTTTATGTTGTTTTTAGCACATTTAATTATAGCACATACTGGAGGTATTACACTCCACCAGTTTGGATCTCACATTCTAGACAGCCTTTTCATGAAAACAGCTATCGCAATCAAGGGTTTATATACTTTCAATTTCTGATTCAGTTATAACTCTTGTTATAAAACCTGAATCGAAAAGTTTTGCTTTGCAGATAAGTAGCTTTTAGACAAAAAGTTAAAATTTCTGTTGCAAAAATAAAAGACAAAATTTAGTTCTTGAACAAAGAACTGCTTAACTTCTTCCCTCTTCTCTAGGCAAACCACTCTTACCAAGTTCCTGCTCAGCAAAAGATAACATATTATGAAACAAACAGAAAGGTATTTCAATGAATTTTTTCTGTAGGAACATTTATAGAGTAAATATTACCATCTCTTATAAGTAAGCCTCATTTTTTTGCTTTCTGCTCTGTTATGGAAGAAATAATTTTGCCAGTGTCCTAAAATATGTAACAACATCCAGTGACAACAAGCTGCTTCGTTCCAAAAGCACCTGGCAGATGGCATGGGACTTTATAATACACTCATAACAAGATGTGCAGCAAGGAATGCCCACTTTTCTTCTAGACACACTGACAATTCACTTTGAGATCAAGCCAATGCCATTTTGAGATCAGCCACAAAAAGGAGATTTCAGTTAATTTTTTTCTGAAGTCTTCTTGCACTGACCCTAATTTTATATACCTAGTTTTATTTATTTTATTTTGTATACCTAATTTTATTTTATATGACAGATTCAAGAGTCAAGACACAAAATCAGCCCTAAAACTGCAGTCACCCATTTTGCTGTCACCACAGCAATCATGTGGCAATGACTTTATTTTCCTTTTTGTAGAGTGCTGTTAATATTCACACTAAAATGAATGTTCATAATTCACACAAATTTGTATTTGAAATAAAGAAATACTAAGAGGCTGAGGTATCAGCAGGCTCCAAAAATTAGGAAGCGAGGGGCTGGTGAGTGGTTCAGATAGGAAACTTAGTGCTAAGTGGCACAGCAGCAATTCTGAGAGAAAAAACTACCAGAATTAGAGGGAGCCAAGCAGTGGTGAGAAAACTCTAGGAAAAAAAAGCAGAGACTACATAGGATAAAATATCTATCAGAGTATCATGAAATACTGAAGGTACAAGAGAAGAAAACAATCAGCAAGAAGGGTTTAATTATTCTGCACAGAGATGGCTATTTCCAACCTTTTGTTTAAATTGTCTGGATTATTCTTGGATGACAGAGTGCTCACATCACTGGGCATGATTTTTTTCCTCTACTATTTACAAAAAGATATTGTGAAAGAACAGAAATGCTAATACCCAGCAAAAAGAAAAAAATGAGCTTTAAAAAAGAGCAGGCCCTATCAGTAGACTGCTGCTTTGAGAGACAACAGATCTACAAACTTATTATCCTAGACAGCTGCTATACATGAGAGTTTTCAAAAGTCCTAAGGTGAACTCTGATAAAAGATCATAAGCAATTATAAAGAGAACTTGACACCAGAGGATGTGACTGGGGAGGAGAACTGTTTATCTATCCAGGCCGACACCTCAACACCACCACGCTCTGCTGCTCCAGCATCTCTGCAGGGAATCCTCTGTCCACTATGAGGTAGGGAAATACCAATGAAACAACAGCACTCCTCACAAGTAACAATCTGCAAAATCTTTCTCCTCTCTTTTTCCAGGATCCTTTTTCACATTTCATAGCTTTAAGAACAAAAAAATGATTGGTTCTAAAAAGATCCACTCTTCCAGTCTTGCGTTTTTAACAAAACATGATACAACTTTCTTTGCCTGAAGTCAAACACCCAGGATTCCACTGACCACTTTGGCGGTTCGGCATGGCAAGTGCAAATCTTAATTACACAGCTTAGCATAATGTTATTTTATAATGAGTCTAATCAGCTTAAAATAGAAATGTTATACAAGGAAGAAACTTGACAAGATCTTCAAAAACCTGTGGATTCAGAATTTCTGAATTACTCACTGCTGGTAGATTTCTTGGGAAAATACGTGAGCCTGACAATTTCGTAGCACACTTGGTGCTACTATCACAACTTCATAGTACCCATGACAATGACTGGTTTTACTGTATAGTAAACATTACCTTTGCATGTGGTTACATGAAGCAGGAGTTGGAATCACTCAAGAGCTATGTTTGAAAGATGCTTTTCAGGCCAGTTGTTTACTACAGGAAGCAATTTAGGTTTTTTTATCAAATTATTTAAAAACCAGGAAAAATCCTGAAGCTCAGTGAAATACTCTGTTGGAAGGATCTCTGCAGAAGCAGACCTGAACTCATCCTTTACAAGCTAAGGCTAACCATATGATGGTATTTCCATAGTTTTAACATTTGCTTCCTTGAATAAGGCAGGCAAAGACTTTTTCTTTATATAGCATGCTAATCAAGTCTCGTGTTATCCTCTGCAGTTTTCAAAGGAAAAAATCTATTCCTATTTGCAATGATGTTGACAAACTGTTTCTAATTTCAGTGCACATGAAACCTGCACAAACTTATGAGGTAGTATGTTGTAATAACTGCACAATCCCTTAGGCTGAGGAAACTCAGCTATGAGAAAAACAACTTACTGAACCATGCTTACAGATTGATTATCTGGATGAAGGCTTCCTGTGTGGGGTAATCAATATAGCAATAGTAAGTGTTTTCAAACAAGAATCCTTGATTCTTTTTTATGTCTTCGAGACAGACATCTTAATACAGAGAGTCCCATCATAATTCCAGGCAATTAAAAGATAAGCTGCTAGGAAAGTAACCAGGTCATTTCTAAGTAGGTGTAAAGACTAAACTGTTGCACAGATGGAGTGTTTCTTTTGATGTTTCCACCTATATCTGAAACAATAGATTTTAACTGATTTAAGAAATGCACAACAAACAGAAGAAAGGGAGGAACATTACAGAAATAAAATACACTCCCAGTCACTGTAACACATGTTGGATTACAAAGGGCGACATGGAGCACAACACTCATTGATTTCAGCATGAACTTTAACTGGTTGCAAAGAATTCACTACATTTATATTAGAAGCAAAAGTTGCCATACAGTAATGACCTATGGACAAATATTTTCAATTTTTTACAAGAAAGTTTTTGCAAAAAAACCCCTTCCCTCTCCCCCCTGAAAAAATGTCAATAACTGCTAGTGATTTTTTCTTTGGTCTGTGAGAATGCTACTTCTTATCGTCTCACTGTGCAGGCTGTTGTCGGTACACAGCTTTATACTGTGAAAAAAAGCAAAGCATGGGCATCTGGGTACACTTAGTTTTCTTCCTAGAGTCTTGGTAATTTTCCCACATCAGGCCTATAACTTAAAAGTGGAACCAAGCAGGTGACAAGAAAACTTCAAAATCTGCCTGCAGTTTAATTTTCTTTGGTTAAGTAAACAGTTTTAGATATGTACAGATATTTCTGCCAGTCCTAGCCATGCTACCTGAATATCCTTTATGAACCAAACTGGGCTGTAAATTTCTTCAGAAAAGGTTTCCACATATTTCCTTGCTGCTTGTTTAGCTGATGTCAGAAAGTGCAGTGGTGTGACAAACGAGAAGAAAATTTCATGATAGCATTACATTAAAAATGCAAAAGGTTACACAAAATGAGAGGCAGCAACATAACTCTTTACAGTGATGTAAATCTGCACCTGCCCTGTACTCTGTTGCACAACTGTGAGAATTTCAGATATACAAAATGATAAACTTTTCTCATCCTAAGATTACTTTCAGAGAGGTGTTTTGTTAGAAAAACTTGACAGACTTGGTACTGCTACAAGAGCAGTACTGAAGCAAGCACCTGACACTATGTATATATAATTATGAAAAAAATTTGGAATTATGAAAAAAAATTGGAAAAAACTATTTGGATTGCAAAACGAGGCACTTGGAAATAATGTTGCCTGTATCAGCTTAATCCAACCCCCCTAGGCGTTCCATGCTTAGCACCATTCTTTACTTAATGTACACTCTTCAAAGTGTGCTCTTCATGCAGAATTATTTCCCCATAGATTTTTTTTGTTAGTATCCAAGTCATTCAGAAGTCATAGCTCATTTTTACACTATTGCATTCTACAAATGCATAAATAATGCATGAAATATGCGGCACTGATACTAGGACACTCAGTAGCCTTGGGTGTCCAGTTCAAGGCACTTAGCATCTTCAGAGTCCAGTAGCGTATGAACTAGTTACTGTATCAACGTATGTGATCCTTAACATCAGTCTGTGAGTGTTAACAGATCACAGGTCTCCAGGTGGAAGCCCAGAAAGGGAGTCCTCAGTGACCAGCTAGGAAATCCAACCAGTGAAAGCAGCTTTTGCACAATATACTCCTTTGCTATGTAATCCTAGTATTTCCTAAATGAAGCCCTGAAACAGCACTGGATAGGACAGGAGTCCTGAAATTTAATCAAAATGCATATGCACTGAGCAACGATGCTTGCATTTCATAGCTTTTGAATACTTGACCTTCCAACTTCACTAGCATTGCTTCAAGGTAGCTTTGTGTGTTTAAGAACCAAGCATTTTCTAACAACAACAAACCAAACCCCAGAATACTATCATGTAGCATATGTAACGAACAGGGTCCTCCAGCATGGCTTGAACCACCACAGACAACTGCTATCATGCTGCTACAGTACTGGGCAGCAAACGCATGCTGACATCCTGCCTGTGAATCAGCACAGGTTTCCAATGGGGCTTCACAGTCTTGTGAGAGCAGAGAGACTGTGGAAAGACAAACTCCATCCCTCTGGGGAAGAAATTTCCCTGGAACCCTGGAGGAAAATATACAGTAGTAGGCACAGGTTCTTGTCCCCAAATGTACCTTCCTTGCCCCATTTCTTCATCTTTTTCTTTTCCTGGTCTCCTCATTGTAGCCTCACTGTGAGCTACACAGGTCAATTTTCCATTCCTTAGGCTTCTCATCCAAGCTCAGCAACCTTGGCCGTCAGGTCCTAGTCTCATCACTTTCCAACCCAGTGCTGAACACAGATTTTCCTTCTGTATCAGGTATTACCAGCTCCTGGTTTTGCTTTGTCCAGGCTCTTCTCTGCCCCTCCCTTGTGTGTTTCTTCTACCCTGTTGAAAGTCTGCTTCTTGCCACTCTGTATTCAAACCAGACATTTTCCCCTTTGAGGTTGCTTGGGCCTGGACAGGAGGTCTTGGGCTCTGTCAAGGGGCAGCTGCGCTCTGCAGAGCATCTCAGTCCTGATCAGTGAGTGTGCAGCCTCAGGTCCGGATGTGGTGGTAGCAAGAGACACGAGTATGCACCATATGCCTGCATGCACTACTTTTTGTGAATGAAAACCCACCTGTGCAACCAGTGCAGGAGCTGTGGAACACCCCAGTGACTTCTCCAGCCTGTGGGGGGTACACATAGCCTGCTGTTTAGATAGGCAGAGAAAGCACAAGAACACTCTCCTTGTTCTCCTGTGTGGTGTCCAAAGACATCACAGCCTACAGCAGCTCAGACCTGTAATGATGAATACAATCCTCCTGCCTAACAGAGTATTATCGCTGCTAACGGAGTTCTCAGGAACTAGCTGTAAAAAGCAAGGTGCTCCTGTTGAGCCTATATAAGGCTCTCAGCTTGAATATACACAGGCAAGTTTGCATGGAAATATGAGACACTTCAGATCCAAAAATTAGTCTCAAACCAGTTCAAAAGCATGTAGTGGTACCACTTTTCAAGGAAAAGGATGCTAGAATTTTTTGTCATTGACGTGTATTTTCCCCTACTCTCGCTCTTTGAAATGGTTGACCTATATAGGTTCATTTGGCTGAAATGCATCTGAAATGGTTGGATCATTTGGGATGAACTAAATAAGAAACAACCAAACAACTAAGACTGAAAATTTCAGTTTGACAGATTTGATAAGAAAATTATAAGGAGCTGGATAATTTATCTTTTAGTTTGGATATATTCAGCAATAATTACGCCATCACCTTCAAGTATTACAGTATAATTTTTTTTTTCTTTAGAAAAAATATCATTAGCCTTTACTTTATATCAACGTAAACCCCTTCCATTGTTCATACAAAATACCAAGGTCAGAAACTAGGACCAACTTTGCACTTGTTTTTCAAATGTTCATTCACAAGGCTTCATCTTCCGAGACCTTCCTCTAAGCTGTATAATAAGAAAGTCCAGAAGGTGGCAGCAAATATTCTTCCTTACAAGAAGTAGACTGTCTATTCCAAGGAAGCTAAGATGCCTGTGGCCACAAAAGTTTCAGCTATTTGCTTTTTTTAGGCATAACTGTATTGTATTTTGATAATCATATATGGATAAAGATTAAATGATAATGGAAAGCACCGATTTTCCTTCATTTACACAGGTGCAAACTGAGCTAACTGAATAATTTATTTATGACAAGTCAGCAGTACTCCTATGTTTCTTTTCCACACAGGCATTTTGCAGCAGTAAAGGCCTAATGCTAATGTCTTACTTTTCCCTTCTACCATTACTTGACAACTAAAAAGGACTTTATTGTCAAAAGCAGAATTTGTCACAAAGCTTATGTAAGGTGGTTGACAGTAACTGTTTCATTAGTTTGTACACTAATTATAAAACCAAGATTATTCTCACCTGAAATAATACCGCAGTTATAAACAATCTAAACCTCAAATAAATTAGCTTCCAGTTCTAAAATTCCCTATACATTTTTGAAAGCAAGCCCTGACAAGACAGCTTTGAGGAAGTTAGGATCAGACATGAACTATGTGATTCTAATCTATTACTAGTCTCAGTACAGCCACTGACAAGGCTTTAGTTTGTTAGACAGGTAAGAATCCCTGCCTCTCCAGCCATGAGTATCCCCATTAACCAAAATGCTGCATTCCAATCTTAACCTGCTAGAAACTATTTCCAGAGTTTCAAATAAACATGAGTTTTCCATTTTATTCAAAATTTTTGGTATTCATATTGTAAAATAGCTATAGCATTTACTCCAGAGCTGGCAGCATTTCAGAGAGAAATTATTTTTTCATTACATAAAGTTTAAATTGTAAATGGTTTGGGATGAAAAAAGCTATGATAAGATTGAAAATATGTCTCCCTTCTATACGCAGTTCAGTTAAAAATATGAAGTGCTTGTTTTACGTTTAAAAAAATGGAAAGAAGGAAAGAATTAAAAGGCATAAAAACTAAGTATTACTTATTTTGTCCCACCATTTTCTCAGTGGTTTAGTCTCTAACTGCAGTAGCCATTGCCAGCCCATAGAAAGCAAAATGAGAAATGGATCAGTCTGGGCTTTTTATAAAGACAGTCATTTTTTGAGATTTTTGCTTTATCTACTTCCTCCTTTGTCCCCTTTTTGTGTAAACATTAGCCAGGTGCTAATGTTAACTTAGTTTCAAACATGCTTTGATATGGGATTAAGGACCAGGACTATAATGAAAAGATAAAAATAAAACTGCCTTAGTGACTTAGACACCTAGGTCAATTTTTTTCAAGTGACATAATCAGGTGGGAGTCTATGTTGCAGAGAGTTTCAGTGGACTATTAAAAGTCCAACCTACTTTTGAAAATAGAACTCTTGACTTATTTAAAAAATGTAATATATGTCTCGTTAATTGGTGAAAAGGCAGTTTCAGCTTGTAAACATATCAAGTTTTCACTTATTACAGAGATGTGCCACCTGAGACAGAAAAACAGTTACTGTGAAATCATTTCACTACGTAGTATTTTGTATTCCCATTTGGTCTGTAAAATGAAAAGTATCTTTCTGACTCCTGCCTTTAAAATTTGCACTATTTTATGAAACTAAGTATTGTTCTTTTTGTCTTTCAGCTTTTCATAATTTTCAAGAAATTTTAAATAGCAGTAAGTTCCAAATAACCAATTTTTCTGGACTGTTTATTTAGATATTATTGAATCAAAGGTACACATTCATGCTCCTTCTACTTACATTAAATAGATCTATACGTGCATACACCTTTTCTAAGTACAGTGTTTACATTCATTTACATCTATACTGAAATAGTTTCTTTTGGAAATAATATTACATTTGGTTTTGTTTATATTAAAACACAGCTTATAAAAATCAAAGATGCTTGTGGTACGATAAAGTTTGCTTCATTGACCAGCTTATAAATAGTTTGCATTTTTAAAATCAATGTTAACCTAAACCTAAAGTTTAATCTGTTTGCATAGATACCCAAGCCAGTCAGCAGCTGTTGTTAGGGTTCTATGATTGCAAAGGACAGCTCTGAACTGCCTTTCCTCTTCCTGACATCCAAGAATCACGTTCCGTTCAATAATTATTGCAGAAAAGATCTTTCCCTCTGAAAACGTTCACAGAAGGCAATGGAAAGTAACAAATTAATCACTGTATAGGGTTCTGGCTTGTTTTGCAACATAATACTTTGAGTGGTGGTACGGTATTATAAGGAATGTTTTACAACAAGATTACAGTAATACAGTATGTGGCTATGTAATAATTCTAGTAGCGTATCACTCTTTCCCTTCTCCTTGAATTTCTGGGAAGAAGAATGGAAAATTTCTACCCCTCTTTTTATGATCTTGTAGCCTAAGGGAGATAGAGGGTAGAAAAATTATTCTCTATTTGCACTTCATATTTCCCACTGTCTCACCTATGATCTGGGGTTTGGGCATTCTTTTTAGTACATGCTTGTCAAAAGATGTATCTCCCAAGAATTAAAGATTAAGGGAAAATAATAGAAAGTATCACTACGTGTGGCTGCTGCTCTCCAGTAAATGAATGATGAACTCTAGTGACTAAATGTTGCCTTAATTCCAAAGTTTATGTTTGTAAGTTTGAAGGGGCTGAACACCAAAATAGTGACAGAAATCAGGATATGAATATCAAATACAGATCTGCTTTGAATTTAGAAATGTGCAGACCTAGACTTTCAGTCTGGGAACACCACTACAAATAATAAAAAGTAACTGCAATGAAAACAAGGCAATATTGATCATTTCAGTTCCTACATTTGAGATACACTTGTATTTTAGCAAAATCATGCTTTTCTACAAATGTTTAAAAACTATTTGCCACAGAGTGTGAAAAAATGTGTGATATTATATATTCTGAAGCCAAAGATTATTCGATTTCAGAATAAAGTTGGGGCAGATAGAAATATTCCATTTTTTAACTCACTAAATTATTGCAAAAGTATGTCACTATGCAATGTACAAAAACCTGCTGTGCAGGGTGCTGTTGGACTGCTTTTATTACAACAGATACTACCATAACAATCTTAGCAGTCAGTAGGCTTAGAGACTAAATTCCTCCTCCTTAAGGTAAACACTGAGGCATGATGACATACTGCACATAACTGATCCAGTTGCTGTATTTATTCCATGGGTGATGAAAGAAATTCAGTAATTTTCTGTGAAACAGACATGAAAATTAGAAAAATATTTCCCTGAATCCAAAGGATTATAACCGCTTCAAGTTGCTGCCACTATACAAAACTTAGCAGAAGTGTTTCAGGCCAAAATGGGTAACTAATTTTCCTAGATTTAGTAAGAATAAAATTAATACAAAATTTTGTTTCCTTCTCTCTGAGCTTATGGGAATGTACATGGTGATGACAACCGCTATTTATTTTAGGGACAATGTAGTTCAAAATAACTAAAGCTCACTTTAGCCAAATATATTTTCACCTTCTTGGATCTTCTGAGACTTCAAGCCCTCTTCTGCCCACCTTCAGCATAGTTATGACATTTTCTCTTTGGGAAATCTAGAGAATTCAACCAGTTGCTTCTATCAGTAGCCTCTTCCTTCAAAAATCACTGGTCCACTCCTCTTCTCCCTCAAAAGCCAGACAGCCAGATACAACATTATAACTGGAAGTTAGCAAGTAAGTGGGGCTCTCTCTCAACTTATTCTTCAAATTCCTTCAGACCCTTATGGAATGGACAAAGTTCTTCCCATATACTTCAGCCTTTTTGCAGGTAAATCGTCTGGAACACTATTTGCCCTTGCAGATTTTGTCCTCTTACAATCCAAAAAGATAACTTAGTTAAAAACACACACTGTTCAGCCCTTCTTCATGGAAGGAGAGATTAATCTTTACTTCACCAAACCTAGAGGAATTAAATATGCAATTTCACATTTTAGAATTTTAAAGTTAAAAACAAGCCTATTATGAGAACTGTATCTAAATACAAGCTACCAAGTAGGAAAGGAGAAGAATTTGACTGGTCTGGGAATATCAAAACAGGACCTAGTATGCTAAAGAATTGAGTACAGATGAGAATCATCCAGCTGACAGTACCATAGTTTGATAGTTTGATCTTGCAGCAGGAACTTTGTTGCTGTGATTTGGATGTGGGTTGAACAATCATCCAGAAGGAAGTAATCATTGATTATCTTCAGTGATACAGATCTTACTGAATGTGTTCACTGTACCCAATGTATCTAGTCTCCAAACAAGATACTCAGCACCTAACAGAGCAGTCCACTGGGACATTCTTTGCATAACCTTGTCTGTTTTTCTATCAGAATGAAGTCTCTCAGATGATGGCTATTAAGATGAAGTCTAGAAATGTCCATAAATATGCAACATCCAGGAGACCAATGAAAAGAAATGCATAAAGCACTCTGGCAAATTGAAGCCAGTGCTTTCAAATAGTACTTTGGCAAAACGGACAATACTCGAAATAACTATTCTTATCTTGGGGTTCTGAGGTAGAAAAGGATAATATTTATCAAGTTTTAAGGAAATATTTTTTTCCAGATAAATTGGCACAATCTCTCACTGGCCAGGTAAATTGTTACAGTTGCTGCAGGTTACCTGTCAGTCTGTAAATTGAATTCCATTGGAAAAAATCTATCACAGATGTTTTCATCTAATAGAGTGATCACTGGGTAATCCTATTCAGTGCCAAGGAAAGCCATCCTTACATAATGAAACGTTCTTCACCTCAGGAGACAGGATTCTTACCTGGTCATTTTACCCTTGAGAGTCTGACTAAAGTTAAAAACAAAACAAAACATGAATACAAAGACTTTTAGTATAACCAAGTTCATTCCCAAGGCAGTACTGATGTTCCAGTTTGCTGACTGCATATCTTCCTCAAGGCCTAACATTCTAGCTAAATAGAGACTCATGCTGCACAAAAGCTAACAAACCGTGTAGAATCTCATACCAAAATGCAGAAAAGATTTTTATTTGCCTATGAGACTAAAATCTTCCATATCCAAAGTATTTCACATAATTTGATTTTTTTTTCACAAGGACCAATTCAAAAGATATAGTAATATTCTCCAGATTATCAGTAGTTGAGATTCTGCTTTTTCTACAACAACCCTTACATGCTGAATTTATGATTTGCATGACATTACAGGTGCTGTGGATAGGTATGATTTGAAGTACAAACACCTGTTCATTGAGTTCTTCCAAATAAAGGACATAGGAGATTCTCAAGCCAGTAAAACACTCACCCCCAAACCTGGTTGTCAAAACTCTGTGCTCATTCCTGTATACTGTATTGTTTGATTCATACAGAGGTTTTTTCTATGATGTCATTTTAGCTCTCTTCTGCCAGTTCTCTTTCTTTGTCTTATATGATAACACAGCTATCCGTAGAATAGTTTCCATCATGACAGAATAGTATCTTATTTTCCATTAATGGTCTTGATTTTCTGTCTAATCTGATCTACCCCCTGTACTAAAAACATTTAGAACTCACCATAATATGAACATTTAGTTTTGCCTACACTATTTCTGCTTTTGCAAGTTAAACTTCTACCTTCATAACACAGTAGAATGACCCATTTTGTTAGACAAATAGTGAAATACACTTGATAACTCATCATTCTTTGATGAAACTGTCAAAGAAAATCAGCTCCTGCTCTATCACTAATTGTTAGGCTAAAAATATAATTCTGCAAGTTGATGAACTCTGGAGTTTTTCTCTAAACATGGCAGACTAAACAGTATCTTCATCTAACTGTCTTGAAAAGTCACATATTTTATGCAACACTTCTTTCAATAGTATCATTTCCCTCTGCATCTCTGGAATCCTGCAAAGTTGGTTGGAATCTCCATTAAATGAAGGGGAAATTTTCTGACTACTCAGCATAGACAATGTTCTAGAATCCTCCTGAGAGCAGTTAACACAGGTAGACTAACTAGGTGGACCTGTTTGATCAACTTTTTCATCCCTCAGTAGAACCTTATCTTCTTAGTTTCATGGTTTAGTTTATCAGATTAATTTCTAAGAGAAACTGTATCTCGTTTTGCATACTTAATTTTTATTTTGCACCTTTTAAAAATTTTTAATGCCAATAATATAAACAAAATGCATTAACCAGGCTTGCTGAATAAGCTCTCTTCCGTGGATTCAGTGAAGGAAGAAATTGCAATATCTTAGAGGAAAGAGAACTATTCTGAGTGGCCTATCTGGGTCTGCCACTCATTGGCCCCAAGCATGGTCTATTACCTGGGCTCATTTTCCAGGTAAGAAAGAGATCCCTCCCATGAGGTAAATATATGGAGAAACTTTAATCCATTCTTGACAGTATATAACTTCATCTATGGGGAAAAAAGGTTCTATGTTTTCTTTCATTCACTTACCTTCCAAATGGATAATGCTTCCTTTCTATATGCTACTATCGTACTCAGCTGGGATCTGTCTACGTGTGATGGTCTGATCAGCCACATTTTCATGTTTGATCATCTCAAGGTTTAAGTGAGGATTCTTAAAACTTAACTGAGCTAAGTTGCCCAAAATGAAGTATTTTTTTTCTGGATAGAAGTAGAACCTCATGAAAATTTGCCATAAATACATGGGGGTAGGATTAATAATGTTGGGGAGTTTCCTCTCTGGAACTGCAAACTGGAAATAGGTGGTCATAGCTAAGAGGTGAAAGGATAGTCTTGTTATAAAGCATTAGTTATGAAACTCGCCAAAACTCTCATTACATAATCTGTGTGTCACTCTGCTTTTTTTGAGAGATTCAGACTAAGCACCACCAAACTTACTGAAAATAATGAAATCAGTAGTCTCTTTCTCAGTTTCCATCTCTCATATACAAGGCTGATACTAAAACGTAACTTAAAAGCCTGTGTGAAAGTTTCTTAAATGCATCAAGAACCTGTGACAGAAAAGCCTATAAAACATGACATTTCTATGTGAATCTTTGGTAGGTAAGCTACACCTTGTATGTTCAGATACCTGTTGGCTGGTATCTAGATCATGCTCACAGTATTTTAAGTTTCGGAAGCTAATTAGGAAAAGTAACACAGGCCAATGTTGTTTGAATGAAATTCTAGCAAAGCCTCTGGCAGAAGAGCCTGGAATTTCACACCGGATTTCAGAATTAAAGGCATTTAAACCTCAGGATATGAATCAATGGGTGTAAATCAACGAGTTTAGGAACCACATGTACAGAGACTACTCAGTAAAAACAATGTAATTTGTCTGTGTAACACAAAAAACACGTCTGGCTCGGGGAAAAGGCTGTACTTGTTTTGTACACTGCCAAACAACTGTTACAGCAGAACCTTCTCATGAACACAGTTTCTGTTTCAAAGTGCTGCATTACTAAGAAGATTAGGATTTATCAAATATGAATGGATTGCTCATATAAATGGGTCGGAATGTACTGAAATGTTGAGGGCATTGCCTCTTAAAGAAGCCAGGTTTAAGTAGCGTCATGTAGGGGTATTAAGTGCATTAACGTCGTTAATTTTTTGTGGTCATTTTTGTGCCCTGAAAAGTGAAAACTAGGGTAAGTCTAATAATTTTAGAGTAAGAAATGCCCCTCCTAAAGGGAGATTGACAAAGATATGTTCTCAGACAGATGTCCTAGACAGAGCCTGTTATCAAATAAATTGGGCTATGCCTGCACGTTAGAAAGAATCTTGTAAACACACACGGAACTGTCACAACTTGACTTCCTTTTTCATTATTAAGAATGGTCTTTTCAGAACAAGGCACACTAGCTAAGTAGTGGAAAAGCTGCAGAGTTGCTAACGTAATTGTACCTTTTCAGTAAAAGCCTGGCTTTGGTCTATTTACTTTCCTCAAAAATTCAATTTGCTCTTTGTTCTTGTTTCTTTCTCTGCCTCCTTTTTAATATTTCCTGTCTTTCCACTGAATTGAAGTATTAAAAAGTGCCCATAAACATCAAAAGGGATTGCCAGAATGTCACGTGCTTTCAGGGTCTGTTGTTCCAGTTTGGAAGTGAAGAGAAAGGGCTTTGTTTTTTGTTCTTTAATAACTGTAACTATATTTGGTATTTTGTTTTCCTAGGAAAGAAGCAGTGGACGCTCATTATCACTTCCTGGGAGACCTTTTTCATCCATTTCTCGAGCCATGTCTCCTACTTCTCCTCTTGTATTTCAGCCTGTCCCCGATTACTTCAGCAAGGCAGACACAGCAGCCGACAGGCCTGGCAAGAGACTGACTCCCTGGGAAGCAGCGGCAAGATCCCCTCTTGGCCTAGTGGATGAAGCTTTTGGGCCCCAAAATATGCAGGAATCCATTGTTGCTAATGTAGTATCAGCTGCTCGCAGGAAAACACTTCCTGAGCCACCAGATGAATGGAAACAAAAAGTTTCTTACCAGCCTCCAGCCCCAAGTGATAGTGTAGCCTTATCAGGAGGGAAGCAATCAGGTATTGTATCACCCCCCAAAAGCTCCCTGTCAGTCCCAACTGCCGCCACACAGGCTGGCTCTCAGCTGCAGTATGCCTACTGCAGTCAACGGTCCAGAACAGATCCTGATATAATGTCCACGGATTCCAGGTCTGACTATTGCTTGCCAACAGCTGATTCAAACTACAATCCACAGCCAAGGGGATGGAGGCGTCCAACATGAGCGCTGAAGGGCCTGGCATATTTTCCCTTCTTCCAACTTTGCAAGCCTTAGATTTGAGTTGGAGAAGGAAAGTTTCTGGCCGGCCTAACGATCTCTGAACTAAAGAAATGAGAAGGCAAAATTGAACGGAGCACAGTTTTCACATGACTGCAGGGCTAGCAGCCTCTAGAATAGACTCAGTTTTACACCTAACCTAAGATTGTTCTGTTTGTCAAAAGGCAAAAATACATATTTCTTGGGGGAAGGGGTGGGATTAAAGTGGGGCAACCAATGTGCTCAATACAAAAATCCAGAAAGGACGTAGATGGAGATGGTACAAGTGCTTCCAGTTAAGTTAATGTGAAAAAAAAAGTAAAATAAGGGCATTTTAAAGGCAAGAAGTATTTTACAGGATCTTGGGTATATTTGATGTCTGAGTTCCAAGGTACTAGATCTAAACACACTTGGGAAAGTTCCAATGGAAGTGGAATACTTGGAAGCGCTGGCTTATTTGCCGTATGTTTTCTTTACTGCATTTTTAAAATGAGCTAAGAAAGTAAATCAATTAATATTTTTACTGTTGCAACAGTTAAAATACATCTGTGCTCATGGTACCTGAATCCCTACTACATGTAGATATAAGCAACCTTATGCTGTCACGCATTTTAGATGGATTTCAAGACAGTTTCGATGAAGTTTTACGTACTGTAATTAATCAAATCATCTGAACACAACAGGAAGAAAGGTGTTATTAATAGAGATCAGTACCATGGTATTTGAACAACAAAAAGGATGAGGAAAGTATTTAGAGTGTATTTAAACTGGATTGCAAGTTAATTTTGTAATAAACTATCGAACAAGTCAGAGGCTGAACAGCCTTTGTTTCTCTGTGAAATGCACTACTTGCTGAACATTAACTGCTAGAGTGTCTGGTAATCTGACTGGCTGGGCAGTTATTCTTAGTATCTAGGTAGCTCAATGTTTAGAAAGCTTTTGATTTGTATTCTCAGTTTGGAAGACATAGATAAGTTGTTTATCAAGAACAATACCTGTTCTACATAGAAAACGGTATGTGAAAGAGGGTTTATGACATGTGTTACACGGTATGAGTCTAGTACAAGTAGCATACATGTGGACAGTTGGTTACAATTAAACTATTTTGATGGATCTGAAGAGATGGTAAATAATTTTTGCTGGTGATACATATCTTGCATTTACAGCTTATTTAAACAGTAGAAATATGTGGCTAAAAATATATGTATTCCAAGCTTATTGGGTAGTTTAGATGTTGCTAAACCATTAAATGAATACGCCAAGTTTTACAAAGTGCTCTGCATCCTCCTCATTTTGTGGGGCATTCTTCAAGGACCTGTCAAGCACAGTCAACTAAAATTACTGCAGAAGCACTGTTAACCATCCTCAGTTTCAGTAAGGTTGTCAACTCTGAGTAAAGTGATTAAAAAGAACTAAAACATATACGCAGTAAGAAAGAACATATTACAAAACATTCCCATCTGCAAAGAATTTTCCATTATAGCAATTATAAAATACAATTGCTATAAAGGAAAGACGAAAATTAAACCCAAGCTGGAGCTTCCAGTAAGAGCAAATAATAACATGAAAAATACACCTTTAATGAGTTTAAGTTGGCAGTAATTCTCTAGTCAAACAGAAGTCTCCCTGAAATCAACTGATCCTTTTGACCACGCAGGAAATGAAGACATGGGAGTTGTAAACCTTTAAACTAGGATCATATTGCTATAGCACCTTACAGATTTATTTCACAAAATATGAATTTGCAAAGAAAAGATGATTTAGAAAAATTGCATGAACAAGCCTGCCATGATATGCCTGAAAATGAGCTTTGCACCTCAGAGTCATACACACACATAATCAGAGTAAATTTTCCTGCCACACAGGCAAAAAATACATTTTTCTCTGCAGAGTCCCGTAATGTCCCCTTTTATCATGACTGGGAATATTTCCACTGAAACCAATGGGACTGTGGTAGTCCCCTTAAGGGCTTGTCTTTGGATCCAGGCCTATCTCCCTGGAAGTACATGTCAAGTTTTCACTTAATTTCAGTGAAATTATAATTCAAAGTGAAATTAAGTGAAATTTATAATTCAGAGTCATCAAGACCTTAACTATTCAATAAATACTAGTGCATGTGTATTTCACAGAAGGCCTACATTCTGAAAATTACATAATGCTATTTTGCTGAACTGTGGTCCATATTACCATAATACAATGATTCCCTGTATCCAAGTGAAGTTCAGGTTTCTGTTTTGAACTGTATCCTTTACACTGTTAAACAGGAAACCAGATTAATGAGTTTGCAGCAAGGCATATTTTTACCCAATGCAATTATTTTAATTCTCAGAATCAGTTACCTAACTTGAATTCTCATTGAAACTAATGTTGTAATTCTAAGGTAATACATCTACCAGAAAGAAATGTGTGCTTAATTTTAATGTACGTGCAATTAAAAATTGTCAAAAGGATTTTTAAATTTTAATATGACAAAAAAAAGATATGATACAAAGTGATATTAAAAAGGCTTTAACACTGTGATCACACAGCAATACAGAAAAACATACTCTAGGATCAAGCTCTAACAGCCTCTCCGCCCCCCAAAATGTAACAAACATGTAAGAATGGCAGAATCAGAGAGTTTCAGACAGAACCACTGACTTTCTGTCAATGTCCCAAGAAAAACAAAGGGTAGCCTTGTAATTTTCTTCTACTCATAAGAAGGAATTAATCATTAAGTACTTCTGGGAACTTGAGAATTACTGACATTGAGTTTCACGTGGCTTTGTATCTTATCGTAGATAAATCTGGGTGTTTAACATGATCTGCTACAGATTTTTTTTCCTCCTGCTGAGGATTTACTAGCTCTCTTTCCCATACAGATTCTCTCATATCTAATAAGGAATGAGTTCACACTGCAGCATTTCCCTCAATAGCAATGCTGGCAAGCATATCTGTCCTCCACCCAGCCGTCTATTTTTACAAAGTCTGTGGGCAATGGATTGTCTTTGAGATCTATTCCACTGCCACACAGAAATGAAACAAATAAACATTTTCAAAGTTATTAATGAGAGGACAGACATACACACAGGCATGCAGACAGATCACATAGACTTGTTTACAAGGAAATCAGGCTAAAACCAGATTGAGACAATGTACTGATTTTGATGGAAGCATCAGGCCCGGACTACTAAATGAAATATCAATGCATACAGAGCTTTATGAAGAACCACACAGCATTTTTCACTTTCTGTTCTTCACCACATTCATCTACTAGCAAAGTATCTTTCTATCAAACAGTTGTGACTGTTGTGTGTGAGTTCTGAACATATTAATGCAAGTATTTCTTACATTTGTTTTTGAATGCACAGATCTGCTCAGTAAATGTGAGGAAAAAATTCTCTTGAGATTTTAAATACGTTGCTTTTCTGTTCACCCTCAGAGGTGTCTTTGTTAATATGCAGAGTATTTGAATACACAATATAACTGAAAATTTAGTTTCTTTAGTTATGTTAGATGATGATGTTCACAACTCTTTTTCATAATTTGTTTTCATTTTGGTTTGCTTTAACACAACCAAATATCTATTTACATTGCATTTCTGCCTAGTAGCAAAAGACTGTATAATCTTTATAAAAGGCTTTTCACTTCTAAAGACTTTTTTGCTCACTGCAAAGGACACTTTATTTGAGAGTGCATGCCAGAGATGTAAATTGTATCATTTAATAAAGTGATTTGACCAATCAGATGAGAAACACAATTTTGTTTTCCCTAAATTCTTGCCTATTTGTTTAAATAATCTGAACCCAAGTAAAGCCTAATCTCTTTTTTCTGCACTATTTTTAGATTCACTGACTTTGCCTGTCAGTGACCTCGTGCTGATGTGAGTTTCTAGAAGCTTAAATCAACATCAGGTCAAATGGCAACTTGTCAAATTCAGCAGAATTTCATTTTGATGCTGACTAAGCAGAGGAGGGAAATGCAGTGAAGCACAGTCTACCCAGGTAAAATAATATGGTCAGAGCAGTTTTTATTGTTTGAAAATTTTCATGCCCACCATAAAAATCTTCAAATAACATCTACTTAACTATAATTACTTGTCTACCCTACATGCATCTAAACCTCTGTTTAGTTCCTGCAGGTTTGTTCATAAGGGCTGCATTTCTCTACTCTCTTGTTGTTTATTCTTAGTTGAAACATACTATTTAAAGAAGAAATAAATATTGAGATTAAATTGTCAACCCAGTCTTTACACTATTCAGGCTATTTCGGTAAATAGTTCTTAAG